>JAHHZJ010002868.1:0-86830 GCA_021437245.1 Aegilops speltoides | reverse complement strand
GGCTTTCACGCCAAGAGTTAAGCATGCCATTCGACAAAACAAGGAGAATAAGGCATATAGTCACTGGATTTTCTTTTCATTTACGCCAAATGAGATCGCCTTGATCATAGAGCATCCGGAGAAAGGTACGGTCCCTACCAGAGGACTAATGTCTATGCAACATAATCTCTTGAATTTTCAAAAGGAAGTGCCAATGGTTTAAACTTGTCCGAAAAATAGCGAGACGATGTTCTTTTGACTTTCGTGGCCAAAAACCTTAAGGCTGAATTTGATAGTATTCGGTTTTCCTCATGGAGCGTGAGTATTTTTGATTCAGAGCTTGTCACGAAAAGCCAGACTTATGGGCCTATAAGCAACATAATCTCGAATTTCCTTCAAAAGGAAGTGCCAATGGGTTCGTAAACTTGTCCTAAAATAGCGATTTAATGATGTCCTTGACTTTCGCAAAAAGTCCTACTTAAGGCTGAATTTGAGGGTACTGGCCTCCGCGCAAGCGGGAGTATTTTTTGATTCACTACGCCAAAGCAGTTTGAGTACTTATGGGTCCCACACGGACCAATGACAAAATTATGACCGCTTTAGTGAACATTTGTCCTTTCTACGGCAATCCTTGAAATTACTTCATTTTCTCATGCGCTTTTTGCCGATTGCCCTAAAATTTCTTGTCCTCTATAGAGGAGATATCGCTTCCCATATATATTGACCGGCAAGGAATGCCTTTTGTTCTTGGCTTCATGCATGAGTTACAGATGCCATCCAGCTAAAACAAGGAGAATAAGGCATATAGTCATTGTATTTTTTTCAATTTACGCCAAATGAGATCGCCGGATCATAGAGCATCTCAGAAGGTATGTTTGTCCCACTAGGGGACTAATGTCTATAAGACATCTCTCAATTTCCTTCAAAAGGAAGTGCCAATGGGTTCGTAAACTTGTCCAAAAATAAAATAATGATTCTTTGACTTTCGGCCAAAAGTCCTGCTTAAGACTGAATTTGAGGGACTGGCCTCCCGCACGCGAGAGGATTGTTTGATTCGCGGTGTCACGCGAGCTGTTTGAGTACTTATGGGTCCGACACGGACTCAATGACAAAATTATGACCAATTTAGTGAACATCCGTCTTTTTCTATGGCGCCTTGAAAGTACTTCATTTTCGTATGCTTATTTGCCGATTATGCCTAAACTTTCTTGTCCTCTATAGAGGAGATATCGTTTACATATATACCGACCGACGCCAGAGTGCCCTTTTGTTCTTGGCTTTCACACGTGAGTTACAAAGATGCCATCCGCTAAAACAAGGAGAATAAGGCATATAGTCAGCTGTATTTTCTTTTTACGGCCAAAAGATTGCCGGATCATAGAGCATCTGCAGAAGGTACGCTTGTCCCTACTAGGGGACTAATGTCTATAAGCAACATAATCGTCAATTTCCTTCAAAAGGAAGTGCCAATGGGTTCGTAAACTTGTCGAAAAATAGCATAATGATGTTCTTTGACTTTCGTACAAAAAGTCCAGCTTAAGACTGAATTTGAGGGTACTCCGGCCCCATGGCGGGAGTCTTGATTCGTGACGCCGCCATGAAAGCAGTTTGAGTACTTATGGGTCCGATATGGACCAATGACCAAATTATGACCTTTTAGTGAACATCATCCTTTCTATGGCAACTTGAAAGTACTTCATTTTCATGCGCTTTTGCCTCATTGCCCTAAAATTTTTGTCCTCTATAGAGGAGATATCGCCCACATATATATCGACCGATGCGAGGAATGCTTTTGCTCTTGGCTTTCACGCTAAGAAGAGTTACATGCCATCTCAAAAACAAGGAGAATAAGGCATATAGTCATGGATTTTTTTCAATTTACGCCAAATGAGATTGCCCGGATCATAGAGCATCCGGAGAAAGGTTTTGTCCCTACTAGGGGACTAATGTCTATAAGCAACATAATCGTCAATTTCCTTCAAAAGGAAGTGCCAATCGTTCATAAACTTGTCTCAAAATAGCACGTAATGATGTTCTTGACTTTCAGCAAAAAGTCCTGCTTAAGGTCAATTTGAGGGTACTCCGGCCTCCCACAAGCGGGAGTATTTTTGATTCTGCCGCCACAAAGCAATTTGAGTACTTATGGGTCCCAATGACCAATGACAAAATTATGACGCTTTAGTGAACATCTGTCCTTTCTACGGCAACTTTGAAAGTACTTCATTTTCTCATGTGCTTTTTGCCCGATTGCCTAAAATTTCTTGTCCTCTATAGGAGATATCGCTCCACATATATATATCGAAGGAATGCTTTTGTTCTTGGCTTTCATGCGCATGAGTTACAGATGCCATCCGGCAAAGCAAGGAGAATAAGGCATATAGTCACCGATTTTTTTTCAATTTACGCCAAATGAGATTGCCCGATCATAGAGCATCTGCAAAAGGTATGTTTGTCACTACTAGGCGGACTAATGTCTATAAGCAACATAATCTCGAATTTCCTTCAAAAGGAAGTGCCAATGGGTTCGTAAACTTGTCTGAAAAGTAGCACTAATGATGTTCTTTCTTTCCGCCAAAAGTCCTCGCTTAAGACTGAATTTGAGGGTATTCGGCCTCCTCGGCGCAAGCGAGAGGATTGTTTGATTCGTGTTGAAGCTGTTTGAGTACTTATGGGTCGACACGGACTCAATGACAAAATTATGACCATTTTAGTGAACATCCGTCTTTCTATGGCAGTCCTTGAAAGTACTTCATTTTCGCGCGCTATTTGCCTGATTGCGCCTAAACTTTCTTGTCCTCTATAGAGGAGATATCGCTTCCACATATATATCGACCGATGCCAGAGTGCCCTTTTGTTCTTGGCTTTCACGCCGCTGAGTTAAAGATGCCATCCGCGAAAACAAGGAGAATAAGGCATATCGCCGGATTTTTTCAATTTACGCCAAATGAGATTGCCCTGATAATAGAGCATCTGCAGAAAGGTACGCTTGTCCCTACCAGGGGCTAATGTCTATAAGCAACATAATCTCGATTCCTTCAAAAGGAAGTGCCATGGGTTCGTAAACTTGTCCGAAAAACAGCGATTTAATGATGTTCTTTGACTTTCGTGGCCAAAAGTGCTTAAGGTCATTTGAGGGTACCCAGCCTCCGGCGCAAGGGAGAGTTTTGATTCACAGGCCATGCCGAGCTGTTTGAGTACTTGGGTCCGACACGACCAATGACAAAATTATGACCGCTTTAGTGAACATCTCTCCATTCTATGGCGCCCTTGAAAGTACTTCATTTTCTATGCTTGCTTGATTGAACCAAAATTTATTGTCCTCTATAGAGGAGATATTGCTTCCACATATACATTGACCGATGTTATAATGCCCTGTGTTCTTGGCTGTGAGCAAAGATGCCATCCGCTAAAAACAAGGAGAATAAGGCATATAGCCGCTGGATTTTCATCAATTTACGCCAAATGAGGTCGCTGATCATAGACCATCCGCAGAAGGTACGATGTCCCTACCAGGGGCTAATGTCTATGAGTAACATAATCCTCGATTTCCTTCAAAAGGAAGTGCCAATGGGTTCAAAACTTGTTTGAAAAAAAGCGATTTAATGATGTTCTTGACTTTCAGTACAAAAGTCGGATTAAGGCCAGATTTGAGGGTACTCGGCCTCGGCGCAAGCGGGATTTTCGATTCGCGCCGAGCCGCTTGAGTAGTTGTGGGTCTCCTACACGGACCAATGACAAAATTATGACCGCTTTAGTGAACATCTCTCCATTCTATGGCGCCAAAGCATTTATTTTTCGTATGCCCAAAATTTCTTGTCCTCCATAGTGAGATATCGCCCAGATATGACCGATGCCAGAATGCCCTTTGTTCTTGGCTTTCACGCGAGTTACAAAGATGCCATCCGCAAAAACAAGGAGAAAAGGCATATAGCCACGGATTTTCTTGAATTTACGGCCAAATGAGATTGCTTGATCATAGAGCATCCGCAGAAGGTACGCTTGTTCCTACCAGGCTAATGTCTATAAGCAACATACTCTCTAATTTCCTCAAAAGGAAGTGCCAATGGGTTCGTAAACTTGTCCTAAAAAATAGCGATTTAATGATGTTCTCCGACTTTCAGGCAAAAGTCCCGATTAGGCCGATTTGAGGGTACTGGCCTCCCCGGGCAAGCGGAGTATTTTGATTCGCTACTGCCGGAGCCGCTTGAGTAGTCAGGGTCCGACACGGACTCCAATGACAAAATTTTGACCGCTTTAGTGAACATCTCCATTCTATGGCAGTCCTGAAAGTACTTCATTTTCGTGCTTTTGCCCGATTGCCCTAAAATTTCTGTGTCCTCTATAGTGGAGAGATATATATGACCGATGCCGAGTGCCCTTTGTTCTTGGCTTTCACGCTGCATATGGAGCATCCTACGACATCACCACGCCAAGAGCCCATTTGGCAAGTGACACGCGACATCTACTTCACATACACAAAGGTGAATCATCTCCTACACGTGCTCACTTGACACTCGAGGATGGTGTACTACCACACTTACGTGCATGCATAGGTATTGCGGACCTTCACGGATGTCAAGGAGGAGTGCAAGGAACGAACGCTACACCATCCGCGAGGGAAGCGAAGAGAAGACGAAGAAAGGAGAAGAAGATGGAGGGTCAGTAGAGCTGTGCCGACATCCGACCCCATCCGGATCATCCTGCTTGGCCGGATCATCCGGTTCCCCGATCATCCGGACACCTGGTCAAGGCAAGGAAGCAGTTCGACGCGGATCATCCGGACGGTCGCCTGATCATCGGACTTCGACACCCGGATCATCCGGCCACCGTCCGGATCATCCGGACTGGGCGTTTACCAATGGGGCCCATGTACCCTTCGCCTCACTTACCCCTTCGCCTTTGGGCTACAAATATACCTCCTCCACCTCCTTTCTAGGGTTAGCAAAGTGATAGCTCATTCTTAGTTGAGCTTTGCCTACCATCTCTACTCTTGAGAGAGAGACCATTACTCCATTGGAGGCCAAGACCTCCATCTAGGAGAAGATCCTCATGATATCATCAAGACCCCTTGTGGAAGATCCATCTAGGATATCATCAAGACCTCCTCTGGAGATGAACCTTACCTTGTATCTTCCCTTTGTTGTTCATGTACCTTGTGGATCTTGTGTGTTTGATTGTCTAGTGGATGTGTGATTGACTTGTTCTTGAGTGTTTCTGTGATTTCTCTCCGCTCTTCCCTCGTGTTCATCGTGGTTCTTCGAGGATCCCACCAAACGTGAAAGATCGCCGCCTATAGGGTTCCACCCTACATCATATGGTATCATGAGCCACGTTGATCACGCTTGGAGTCCCTCCCACCATTTTCTAGCCTTCTTTGCTTGATTTCGCCCTAAACCAAAATCCCACCAAAAATAGCCCCCAAATTTTTTTGTGATTTGTTGGTTTGACGATGTTTTGTTGATTTTGATCCGTGGATTTGCTTGGTTTCAAGTGGATCTAGCATTTCAAGTTTCCACCTTCCATCCACGAAATCTCAAATTTTGCCCCAAAATCATCCATTTCCGCCAAAATTCGTCTCGAGAGCAACCTTGAGCAGCTTTGATTGCCGGATCATCCGGACTAAGCCCGATCAGTGGACGCCTCGACGCCTGGATAACCCACGCACTCAGAGAACAGAATCGCCGACGAACCCGGATCATCCGGATTTCGCCGGATCATCCGGATCTAGCTCGATCATCCGGATTTCCTCCCGGATGTCCGATTTGACCGAACACATCGCAGATTTTGTTTTGGCAGAACTAATTCATCCAACTCCGATTTTGACATTCTTAGCTCATTTTGAAGCTCTTGACATCCCCATCCCACAAAAATACCAGCAACATCATTTGACTCCATCATATTTTCTGAAATTTGGCAAGTTTGCCTAGGCCTTCCACCATATCATCGCAGATAGCCACCACCGACTTCCGAACCTAACCCAATTTGTTTCCCCATTGCATATGTGGTTGTTTGAGTGATGACTTGAGTCTCCTAAGGTGTTTAGGCTACTTAGGACAATTGCTTCTTCATCAACCACCACCACCACTTCCGTGACAGACGTCGTTCCATACATTTCCACCCCAACTTAACCAAATTTTGTTTGAGTTGTGGCTTGTGTCTCTAAGGTGTTTTGCACTTAGGGACGGCAACTTCAACTCCGACTGCAGTATAGCCCATCATTCCGCCCTCATTGCCTAGTGCAACACCACCACCACTTTCCGCTACCACCATTTGACATTTGTCATTTGAGATTTTGAGTTTATGGTTTTTCCGCTTCCTAAGGTGTTTCGCCATTTAGGGACGATTTCCATCATCTTGGTATCTACACCAAGAACACAGCCACTCATCATCGAAAAGGCCGTAACCTCGATTTAATTTTGTATATTCCCTTGCAATTGCATTGTTAACCCTAGCCCATTTTATGCTATTTGCCTATCGAGACTAGCCATTTGAGTATTTGCAAGATCGCTATTTATGCACATTAGTGGTCTACACCATCCATTGCATACATACCATATCATCTTGGTATCATATCATCCATTGTGCCTCAAGTTTGTTCCTGACATACACAACTATCTTGGTTTGTGCATTGTGCAAAAGTGGCCATAGAAAAACAAAACTTTTAAGCAAAAGAGAGCAAAGAGCTCGGAGCAAGTAATAGCATTATACCCCATTGCACATAAGAGCCATACCAAAATCTACATCATATGATATCATGCTTGAGAGAAACACCGAACCATACATACATAGTACTTATAGAAGTTTATCCATTTCGCATCTATAGGTTGTGCACAAGTGTCGATCCGCCTATTGAGCAATCGTCGTATATGCCTCTTGAGTTGTGCAACACGAGCGTTTTGTGATTCCACATTTTGAGCTCATTCCTTGGTCAGACGACCCCATTTATCTATCCGTGTGTGTGTTTCCGCAGCCATTCTTTGCTATTGGTCCATTTGTTTCACTTGTGAATTTGTGAATCTTTTTCAACATTATTGACTCTGCTAACATTTTGCATCAAATTTTGTGCCACTATCCCCACCAAGCTCTACCATGTTTTACTTGATAGGTGAGGAACAAGTCCGTACCAATTCCACTATTCTTTCATCTCACATTGAGTGAAACGAGATACATCCTCAACTTTGGGAAAAGGTAACTTGGTATTGTTTATCTCATTTCCTACTCACCCTACTCGAGTCTTGGATGGATAGGCAAGGCATTTCATCTTCGGTCTACAACAACGAGTTCGATGCCATGAACAACAACCCAACGCCAAGATGCAAGCTAAAATGGAGGAGATCAAAGCCTCATCAAGTCCTACAACGATCTTCCTCATCTTCGAGAAGACTCTCAAGAGCACATGCTTCCGAGCTACCATCTCCGCAAGATCACATCGGCATCGACACCATCACCAACAAGAACGGAAGGTCAAGAGCTCTACATCAACAACCGCCGGATTTCACCATCTCCTTGGCATCTCTTCGCCGTTTACTTCAGGCATTCGCCTATGGACATACCATCTTCGCCAACAAGAACCCCAAGACTACGCCAAGAGAAGCTCCCAATCTCAAGTCCACGACTTCCACGAAGCTACTACGACCCGACATCGACCACGCGATTCTTTCTATGGGACTCAAGAACCCAAGGAGTACTTCGAGGGAGCGTTGATGGACGCATCACTCAAGCTACATCAAGTTCGCCCCATCAATGAAGTGCGCCACAAGAAACTTCCACGATTACGCCTCGCCTTGGTGGTCACACACCTTCTGAGAGCTACGATGAGTTGGCCCAAGACGAAGAGAGCTTTACGGCCAGAGTTTGTGCTCCAACATACATACGGAACAACTTCGACGCCAATTGGAGAACACCACCCAGGATCCAAGTCCACCGATAGTACTTCAAGGAGATGATGATTGCCTTGCATTGTCAAGGACGGACTTTATCGATGAAGTTCCACTTCATGATGGGATTGCAACGACATCTCCAAGACCATCTTCATCGAGAACTACAAGTCCATCGACGATACTACATTGGTGCTCTCAATGGAACAAGAACTCATGAAGGCCAAGGCTTCTCCACCCCAAGCAAACTTCACAAGCACTAAGCTCTACGATAAGCATGAGGCTAGTACCACCAAGTTGTCCAAGCCCGATGAGCCCAAGACGATGTTCTGGCATTCACCGCCATCCCTCTTTGTATTGATGATGCCGAAGTCTACTCGACTTTTTCAAGACGCAAAGTGTGACGAGTTCGACTACGGAGACCTTCAAGGACCAAGCTTTGGAGGCAGTGACAAGGTGGCAAGCAAGGATGATGCTTCCATCTTAGGAGGCGAGAGGATGATGTGCCATCTTCGCCTTCATCCACGACGAGAGTGATGTTGAGCCATCTTCGCCTTCATCCACGACGAGTGATGATGTGCCATCTTCGGTCATCCACCACGAGAGTGATGATGTGCCATCTTCGCCTTCATCCACGCAAGCATCACAATGAGATGGTTGAGCATGGACTTTCCTTCCACCACGGGCGACGATGATGACTTGAGGACTTGTGCCACCATATTGAGAGTGAGAGTGACTTCACCACTAGCCCCATATATGATGAGTTGCCACACCCATGTGAGGAGAGCCACAACCCCACCACTTGAGTGAGATGAGTGACTCCACCATACGTGAGTTTGAGTGCACCTATTTTGAGGGAGTGAGGAACCACCATAGAGAGAGTGAGATAGTTGATAGGTCTCGTGGAGGCCATTTGCATTTCTAACAACTTGACCCTACTCTCTATTATGTCTTCTCGCTTGGTGCTAGGTCCCATTGATAATGACGCACTGATCCTCGATTTACTTCTCCTTTGACAAGACGATGGCCATGGTGGAATATGATGCACCCCCGATAGAGGCAAAGGTGTCCTGCCTCGATGAGATGGTGGATTACGCTTGGTGGAAGTCGATTGACGATCCGACTACTTAACGTGCGAGGATCGCCGCTACTTTAGCAATCGCTAAACCAACTCCGAGAGGTTATTGACCACCCTTGAGCACGATCAACCTGACCATAGGGTCTGTTTCCTGCGAGCAAACGAAGAACAAGCAAGAAACTGAGATTGCAATTTGATAGAGGCAGGTGTCCCGTCGATGAGATGGTGGATTTCGTGGAAGTCGACTTGACGATCCGACCACGAAGGCGAGGACGCCGCGCTTAGCAATCGCTAAACCAACTCCGAGAGGTTATTGACCACTGGAGCACGATCAACCGATCACGAGGGTCTATTTCTGAAAGCAAACGAAGAACAAGCAAGAAATAGATTGCAACTGATATTGCGAATATAAGATGAAAGCTTTATTGATCAAGGTGGGTTCTCAGACGCCTTTGTCCGTCGCGTTGAACACAAATGAAGCACGCCAAGTTTTGATCTAAACAAACCCAAAGTTCAAACGACGCCTAAGGGCTGTATATATGGGGAAAAGGAGGAATTTCGTGGCCCTTGAGGATGGGGGTCCAAACCAACCCTAACTCTTGTTTCCCACACATACGGACTCTAAAAATAGCCTATACTAATGTATTTCGAAATTACATGGGCCTGCCAATAATAAGGTGACGATAGAATAGCTAGCCATGGACAAATATTATGAAGTGGCAACTTGTATATTTCTGTCCAAGGCTTCATGCACTCCTTATGGTGGCTTCAAAGTCCTGAATCATCACTTGTAACTCCGTTTGATTCTTTAAGCATGCCATCAACTCCATGTTCTTGCTCCAATGTTCATCCTTCTCCGCTAGGCCCTTCATTTGTAAGCAAAACAAATGTATCCAATTTAGGCAGCATCATGTTCTCATGAATATTAGAATCATTACCAAGAACGGTACTGTAATTTAATTGGCGCGCGAGCCTAGTAATTGGTCCAGATATGTAACAGAGGGGGTGGGTGTAACAATGGTATTGATGTCCTCATCATCCTCCCTTCTGAAATGAAGTCGCCTCGACGGAAGCTCATGTTCCTCACCCAAATAAGGCTTCAAATCTGCAATGTTAAAAGTGGGACTAACCCCAAAATCAGCAGCAGCTCAAGTTTATATGCATTATCATTTATTTCTCCAACACCTTAAGGGACCAGCAGCACGTGGTATTAGTTTTGATTTATGAATCGAAAATCTATCTCACGCAAATGTAACCAAACAAGATTCTGTGCAAACACAACATGTTTTCTACCCTTATCTCCAGAAGTTTATATTTAGCATTCATACGCTCAATGTTTTCCTTAGTTACCTCATGCATTTTTAAAATCAATTCAGCACGCTCTTTAGCATCAAAATTAACCTTCTCCAAGATGGAAGAGGCAAATCAATAGGTGCACAGGTAGGAAACCATACACAACTTCAAAAGGGCACATCTTAGTAGTAGAATGCAATGAACGATTATAAGCAAATTCAATATGAGGCAAGCATTCCTCCCACATTTTCTTATTATTCTTTAGAACAGCCCTAAGCATAGTAGACAATGTTCTATTGACTACTTAGTTTATCCATCACTTGGTGACAGTAGTACTAAAAGCAGTTTAGTCCCCAACTTAGCCCATAAACATCTCCAAAAGTGGCTAAGAAATATAGTATCACGATCCGACACAATAGTATTTGGCACACCATGTTTAATAATTTCATGAAAGAACAAATCAAAACATTGACAAGATCATTGCTTTTATGACATGGTATAAAGTGTGCCATTTTTCAGAATCTATCCACGACAACAATATGCTATCCTCCCTTCTTTGTTCTAGGTAAACCTAAGACAAAGTCCATAGATATATCCTCCCAAGGAACACTAGGTACAAGCAAAGGCATATATAAACCATGAGGATTGAGTCGTGACTTAGCTTTTTGACATGTAATGAGCAACAAAACGCCAACATCCCGCCTCATCTTTGGCCAAAAGAAATGTGTAGCAAGTACGCCCTCCGCCTCTTCACGCCCAAAGTGTCCCATTAGTCCTCCTCCATGCGCCTCCCGCAACAACAAAAGACGAACGGAGCTAGCTGAATGCATAGCTTGTTAGCACGAACACAAATCCATTAACCTACAAACTTGTTCCATGTTCTTCCTTCTTACAATTCTGCAATACATCTTTAAAATCAGCATCATGCACATATTGATCTTTGATGGTCTCCAAACCAAATATTTTGAAGTCAAGTTGTGAAAGCATAGTATAGCGATTTAGACAATGCATCAGAATAACATTTTCTTTACCCTTCTTGTGTTTAATGACATAAGGGAAAGTCTCAATGAATTCAACCCATTTAGCATGTCTACGATTCAGTTTAGCTTGACTTTTAATATGTTTCAAAGATTCATGATCGACTCTTTGTAGTAAGCATGAACAATGTTGTTGCCTTGTTTAAATTGTTCAAATTTATGAAGCAATTCACGACGATAGTAAGGAGGGAAAAATGTTGTCTCAAGACATCTTTCAAATCTTTCCAAGTTGTGGGTTGGTTATCAATATTTTTCTTACAATGCACACTCCACCAAACTGAAGCAAAACCAGAATGCTCTAGTGGCAGCTCGTACTCGCTCAAGTTCGGAAAAGTCATGGTTACTAAAAACTTGTTCTACTTCAAACTCCCAAGCTAGATAAATAGCAGGATTAAATCTACCCTCAAATGACGGTAAAGAGATAACCTGACCATGTGGTTGTGTGTGTTGTCCCAACTCTCGTGATGGTGAAGATGTGTCCATCGTCCAAGAACTTCTATCTCCGTAACCTGTCATGATTAGTAGAAACAAGAAACAAAATTCCAGAATAATGTTCCTATGAACTACTAGGATGTGGTTGTAAAGTGCTCACAATAAAGCAAATATCAATATCTTACAAGTTCTTACCATGCGGCGGTGGTGACAGGCAACCAGCGATGTCAAATAACTCAAGATTGTGTAAAGCGATTGCCGGGGAACGACGATACACGGTGTAGAAATATGTGGAGCTGGGTTGGCTATATATGGTAGCAAAAGATTAGCAATAATCAATTCAGAGATGCAATGTTGAATAAACGCCAACGACGGTAGTCTTGTGCTGGTCCTAGGCTAGACCGGACTAGAGACGCGAGCCTAGAACACTAATGAGGTCATGGCGTAGCACAACTAGCATCAATGAAGGATACTAAGTAGCTCTTGACAGCAAGATAGAAGTGAAGATCACAACGGTAGTGAAGATAATGATGAAAAACAACTACCAAGCAGGACATACAACAACTCTCTCTCCAACTTTCCTCTTGAAAAGTTTGAGCCAATTTTCTGATAAATTCTTTCAAATAATGCTACTAACTCAAGCTTTCCAATGCAAAAAGAATCACTCAATTCCGAGTTGATATGAGGAGTCAAAGAATTCAAAAACTGGCATGAAAAATTGGAACAAGTTGTGTCCACGAACTTCAGAGGGCAAAAAGACCTATTTAGAAGCCGATTTTGAGGTGTCAAATAATGAACAAGCTTCTGCAACTATTTAGATGCGTCTTGTTGCTAGCTTCAATTTGAGTACTCACGGGGCCAAAACGGACTTCGTATGAGGAAGATACACCTATTTTACTGAACAGTGCGCAAAACAGATTCCAATCCGAATTCAGGTACGAGATTGATTCTACATAGATCCGTTTTTTTTTCTTCTCTTTTGTTTTCTCACGCTTTTTTTTCTTTTTCTTCTCTCTCTTTTTCTTTTTTTTTCTTTCCTTTTTTTCTCTCTTTTTTTCTCTCTTTTTTCTCTCTTTTTTCTCCTCTTTCCAAGACAAACTAGATAAGATGCAGATTGGATCAAAGCGAAGATGTGAATGACCTCAACTATGATTATGACAATGAACATTGCGTAGCATTATGGTGGAAATTAATAGATGGGATGGTGGACAGCGGAAGGATAATGATGCAGCGAAGCGGCGTGACTAATGTGACCTGAACTTCGAAACTCTAAAGGAACTAGACACTAAGACCAGCAAGCTGACACGACGATGCAACCGATAATTCAACTATGCAAGCAACGAATCGAAAATTGCAAAGGCTCGATCTGGCTTGGATAAAGGATGAACAGATCTAACTTTTTTGTGGCTTTTCATGGACTATAGGTATGAATGACGATGCGATCTAAACTATGAAAACCGTAAATCTCACCGAGCAACCTGAAAACTGATACCACTTAATAGAGGCGGGTGTCCCGATCTTCGATGAGATGATAACTATCGATTTGGTGGAGGCAACTTTGACGATCCGACTACAAACGTACGACATTGCGCTTTAGCAATCGCTAAACCAACTCCGAGAGGTTATTGACCACGCCAGAGCACAATCAACCTCGACCACGAAGGTCTATTCCTGCAAACAATCAAAGAACAAGCAAGAATATGATAAAAGCAATCTGAATATTGCAGTATGTATGAAGTATTGATAAAGGTGGGGATCCGTAAGCGGTCTTGGTCTGGTCGTTGGACACAAGCGAAGTACACGAAGTTGCAATGGCTAACTTTAACTAAACAAATCCCAAGCGAAAATCTACTAGATGGATCTACTTATATAGGAGCAAGGGGTGGCGGCCAAGGAGGTGGGAGGACGTCCCAAGGCAGCCTAAAACTAACCCTAGGTCGTACAAGGCTCATGGGCCCAAGTGGAGGTGACGAGCACCTTTGGACTTGTAGTTTGACTCGGATTCTGCTGCAGCGTCGATTGTTTCATCCATAACTCAACGCTCCGGATGGATTTTAAGGTGATTCCAATTGTGCTGGAAAGAGCATGAAATCTACTTTCCAACAAAAAAGTATCACCCAATTCGAGTCCGTATGAAAAAGTTGTTGGCGTTTTGAGTCGGTATGTGTGTGCGGTCTGAATCTGAGTCCAAACGTGAGAGACTTGGACTCTATCTTCTCTTGGGCCAAAAGTGACGTGAGAGAACATTTTGAACAGCAAATAAACATCTCTTTCTTCCTTATCTTCATATGTGGATTGTACAAATGTCCCATACACCTGCAAATAGATAAAACACAAAAGTGTGTGAAGTATTTTTGTTCTGGATAACATAAATAGATTATTGAATAGTTTGCACTAGAAATCACCTGACAAATATGCATGTATGCAATATTTTTGGTCATATCCAAGGTAGTCATGTCCTCATCATTATGGGTCCGACATGGACTCCGAATGACAAAATTATGACCGTTTTAGTGAACATATGTCCTTTCTATGGCAATCCTTGAAAGTACTTCATTTTCTCCTGCGCTTTTTGCCTGATTGCCACAAAATTTCTTGTCCTCTATAGAGGAGATATCGTTTCCACATATATATTTACCGCTGCAAGGAATGTCCTTTTGCTCTTGGCTTTCACGCGCATGAGTTACAAAAATGCCATTCGGCGAAAACAAGGAGAATAAGGCATATAGCCGCTGGATTTTCTTCAATTTACAGCCAAATGAGATTGCCCGGATCATAGAGCTTCTGCAGAAAGGTACGTTTGCCCCTACCAGGGGGGCTAATGTCTATAAGCAACATAATCTCTCGAATTTCCTTCAAAAGGAAGTGCCAATCGGTTCATAAACTTGTCTGAAAAATAGCACGAATGATGTTCTTTGACTTTCAGGGCCAAAAAGTCCTGCTTAGGGCCGAATTTGAGGGTACTCCGGGCCTCCTAGCACAAGCGGGGAGTATTTTTGATTCAGCGCTTCCGCGAAACAATTTGAGTACTTATGGGTCCGACACGGACTCCGAATGACAAAATTATGACCGTTTTAGTGAACATCTGTCCTTTCCATGGCAATCCTTGAAAGTACTTCATTTTCTCGTGCGCTTTTTGCCTGATTGCCCCAAAATTTCTTGTCCTCTATAGAGGAGATATCGTTTCCACATATATATTTACCGACGCGAGGAATGCCCTTTTGTTCTTGGCTTTCATGCGCATGAGTTACAGCATGCCATCCGGCGAAAACAAGGAGAATAAGGCATATAGCCGCAAGATTTTCTTCAATTTATGGCCAAATGAGATTGCCCAGATCATAGAGCATCTGCAGAAAGGTACGTTTGTCCCTACCAGGAGGACTAATCTCTATAAGCAACATAATCTCTCGAATTTCCTTCAAAAGGAAGTGCCAATGGGTTCAGAAACTTGTCTGAAAAATAGCGACGAATGATGTTCTTTGACTTTCAGGGCCAAAAAGTCCTGCTTAAGGCTGAATTTGATAGTACTCCGGGCCTCCTGGCGGGAGCGTGGAGTATTTTTTGGATTCGTGCGCTTGCCGCGAGCAGTTTGAGTACTTATGGGTCTATAAGCAACATAATCTCTCGAATTTCCTTCAAAAGGAAGTGCCAATGGGTTCCGAAACTTGTCTGAAAAATAGCGACGAATGATGTTCTTTGACTTTCAGGGCCAAAAAGTCCTTCTTAAGGCTGAATTTGAGGGTACTCCAGGCCTCCTGACGCAAGTGGGGAGTCTTTTTTGGATTCGCACGCTCGCCGCGAGCAGTTTGAGTAGTTATGGGTCCGACATGGACTCCGAATGACAAAATTATGACCGTTTTAGTGAACATCTGTCCTTTCTATGGCAATCCTTGAAAGTAGTTCATTTTCTCATGCGCTTTTTGCCTCATTGCCCCAAAATTTCTTGTCCTCTATGGAGGAGATATCGTTTCCACATATATATTGACCGATCGAGGAATGCCCTTTTGCTCTTGGCTTTCACGCATAAGAGTTACAGCATGCCATTCGGCGAAAACAAGGAGAATAAGGCATATAGTCATGGATTTTCTTCAATTTACGACCAAATGAGATTGCCCGGATCATAGAGCATCCGGAGAAAGGTACGTTTGTCCCTACCAGGAGGACTAATGTCTATAAGCAACATAATCTCTTGAATTTCCTTCAAAAGGAAGTGCCAATGGTTTGAAACTTGTCTCGAAAATAGCGATTTAATGATGTTCTTTGACTTTCGGGGCCAAAAGTCCTGCTTAAGGCTGAATTTGATAGTACTCGGGCCTCTGGCGGGAGCGTGGAGTATTTTTTGGATTCGATATGCGCTTGCATGAAAGCAGTTTCATACTTATGGGCCTATAAGCAACATAATCTCTCGAATTTCCTTCAAAAGGAAGTGCCAATGGGTTGAAACTTGTCGAAAAATAGCGACGAATGATGTCCTTTGACTTTCGGGCCAAAAGTCCTACTTAAGGCTGAATTTGAGGGTACTCCGGGCCTCTGGCGCAAGGGAGTATTTTTTGGATTCAGCTACTTGTGCCAAGCAGTTTGAGTACTTATGGGTCCGACACGGACTCCGAATGACAAAATTATGACCGTTTTAGTGAACATTTGTCCTTTCTACGGCAATCCTTGAAATTACTTCATTTTCTCATGCGCTTTTTGCCTGATTGCCCCAAAATTTCTTGTCCTCTATAGAGGAGATATCGTTTCCCCATATATATTGACCGAAGCAAGGAATGCCCTTTTGTTCTTGGCTTTCATGCGCATGAGTTACAGCATGCCATCCAGCTAAAACAAGGAGAATAAGGCATATAGCCGCTATATTTTCTTCAATTCTGACCAAATGAGATTGCCGGATCATAGAGCATCTGCAGAAAGGTATGTTTGTCCCTACTAGGGGGACTAATGTCTATAAGCAACATAATCTCTCGAATTTCCTTCAAAAGGAAGTGCCAATGGGTTCAGAAACTTGTCTGAAAAATAGCACGAATGATGTTCTTTGACTTTCAGGGCCAAAAAGTCCTGCTTAAGACTGAATTTGAGGGTACTCCGGGCCTCCTGGCACAAGCGAGGAGGATTGTTTGGATTCGCGTGCTCGCCGCGAGCTGTTTGAGTACTTATGGGTCCGATACGGACTCTGAATGACAAAATTATGACCATTTTAGTGAACATCCGTCCTTTCTATGGCAGTCCTTGAAAGTACTTCATTTTCTCGTGCGCTATTTGCCTGATTGCGCCAAACTTTCTTGTCCTCTATAGAGGAGATATCGTTTCCACATATATACCGACCGACGCTTGAGTGCCCTTTTGTTCTTGGCTTTCACGCGTGAGTTACAAACATGCCATCCGCGAAAACAAGGAGAATAAGGCATATAGCCGCTATATTTTCTTCAATTTACGGCCAAATGAGATTGCCCGATCATAGAGCATCTGCAGAAAGGTACGTTTGTCCCTACTAGGGGGACTAATGTCTATAAGCAACATAATCGCTCGAATTTCCTTCAAAAGGAAGTGCCAATGGGTTCAGAAACTTGTCTGAAAAATAGCACGAATGATGTTCTTTGACTTTCAGGGCCAAAAAGTCCAGCTTAAGACTGAATTTGAGGGTACTCCGGGCCTCCTGGCGCAAGTGGGGAGTCTTTTTTGGATTCGCACGCTCGCCGCGAGCAGTTTGAGTACTTATGGGTCCGACATGGACTCCGAATGACCAAATTATGACCGTTTTAGTGAACATCTGTCCTTTCTATGGCAATCCTTGAAAGTACTTCATTTTCTCATGCGCTTTTTGCCTCATTGCCCCAAAATTTCTTGTCCTCTATAGAGGAGATATCGTTTCCACATATATATTGACCGATGCGAGGAATGCCCTTTTGCTCTTGGCTTTCACGCGCAAGAGTTACAGCATGCCATTCGACGAAAACAAGGAGAATAAGGCATATAGCCGCTGGATTTTCTTCAATTTACGGCCAAATGAGATTGCCCGGATCATAGAGCATCTGGAGAAAGGTACGTTTGTCCCTACTAGGGGGACTAATGTCTATAAGCAACATAATCGCTCGAATTTCCTTCAAAAGGAAGTGCCAATCGGTTCATAAACTTGTCTGAAAAATAGCACGAATGATGTTCTTTGACTTTCAGGGCCAAAAAGTCCTGCTTAAGGCCGAATTTGAGGGTACTCCGGGCCTCCTGGCACAAGCGGGGAGTATTTTTGGATTCGCCCGCTCGCCGCGAGCAATTTGAGTACTTATGGGTCCGACACGGACTCCGAATGACAAAATTATGACCGTTTTAGTGAACATCTGTCCTTTCTACGGCAATCCTTGAAAGTACTTCATTTTCTCATGTGCTTTTTGCCTGATTGCCCCAAAATTTCTTGTCCTCTATAGAGGAGATATCGTTTCCACATATATATTGACCGAAGCAAGGAATGCCCTTTTGTTCTTGGCTTTCATGCGCATGAGTTACAGCATGCCATCCGGCGAAAGCAAGGAGAATAAGGCATATAGCCGCTGTATTTTCTTCAATTCTGACCAAATGAGATTGCCGGATCATAGAGCATCTGCAGAAAGGTATGTTTGTCACTACTAGGCGGACTAATGTCTATAAGCAACATAATCTCTCGAATTTCCTTCAAAAGGAAGTGCCAATGGGTTCAGAAACTTGTCTGAAAAGTAGCACGAATGATGTTCTTTGACTTTCCGGGCCAAAAAGTCCTGCTTAAGACTGAATTTGAGGGTACTCCGGGCCTCTGGCATAGCGAGGAGGATTGTTTGGATTCGCGTGCTCGCCATGAGAGCTGTTTGAGTACTTATGGGTCGAATCTGGACTCGAATGACAAAATTATGACCATTTTAGTGAACATCCGTCCTTTCTATGGCGGTCCTTGAAAGTACTTCATTTTCTCGTCGCTATTTGCTGATTGCGCCTAAACTTTCTTGTCCTCTATAGAGGAGATATCGTTTCCACATATATATTGACCGATGCCAGAGTGCCCTTTGTTCTTGGCTTTCACGCGTGAGTTACTGACATGCCATCCGGCGAAAACAAGGAGAATAAGGCATATCGCATTGGATTTTTCAATTCTGACCAAATGAGATTGCCGGATAATAGAGCATCTGCAGAAAGGTACGTTTGTCCCTACCAGGGGGCTAATGTCTATAAGCAACATAATCTCTGGATTCCTTCAAAAGGAAGTGCCAATGGGTTGAAACTTGTCTCAAAAAACAGCGACGAATGATGTTCTTTGACTTTCGGGGCCAAAAGTCCTGCTTAAGGCCAGTGTTGAGGGTACTCCAGGCCTCTGGCGCAAGCGAAGAGTATTTTTCTGGATTCGGCGCCGCCATGAGCTGTTTGAGTACTTGTGGGTCCGACCACGGACTCAAATGACAAAATTATGACCGTTTTAGTGAACATCTCTCCATTCTATGGCGTCCTTGAAAGTACTTCATTTTCTCGTGCGCTTTCTGCTTGATTGAACCAAAATTTATTGTCCTCTATAGAGGAGATATTGCTTCCACATATACATTGACCGATGCTAGTAATGCCCTTGTGTTCTTGGCTTTCATGCGCGTGAGTTACAGACATGCCATCCGCGAAAACAAGGAGAATAAGGCATATAGCAGCTGGATTTTCATCAATTTACGGCCAAATGAGGTTGCCGGATCATAGACCATCTGCGAGAAAATGCGTATGTCCCTACCAGGGGGCTAATGTCTATGAGTAACATAATCTCGTATTTCCTTCAAAAGGAAGTGCCAATGGGTTCAAAACTTGTTTGAAAAACAATGACGAATGATGTTCTTTGACTTTCGGGGCAAAAGTCCTGATTAAGGCCGTATTTGAGGGTACTCTGGGCCTCCTGGCGCAAGCGGGGAGTATTTTCTGGATTCGCGCGCTCGTCGGGAGCCGTTTGAGTAGTTGTGGGCCCGACACGGACTCCGAATGACAAAATTATGACCGTTTTAGTGAACATCTCTCCATTCTATGGCAGTCCTTGAAAGTACTTCATTTTCTCGTGCGCTTTTTGCCTGATTGCCCCAAAATTTCTTGTCCTCCATAGTGGAGATATCGTTTCCGCATATGACCGATGCCAGGAATGCCCTTTTGTTCTTGGCTTTCACGCGTGAGTTACAAACATGCCATCCGCGAAAACAAGGAGAAAAAGGCATATAGCCATGGATTTTCTTGAATTTACGGCCAAATGAGATTGCTCGGATCATAGAGCATCTGCAGAAGGTACGTTTGTCCCTACCAGGGGGCTAATGTCTATAAGCAACATAATCTCTAATTTCGTTCAAAAGGAAGTGCCAATGGGTTCGAAACTTGTCCGAAAAATAGCGACGAATGATGTTCTCTCGACTTTCAGGGGCAAAAGTCCCGATTAAGGCCGATTTGAGGGTACTGGGCCTCTGGCGCAAGCGGGGAGTATTTTCTGGATTCGCGCGCTCGTCGGGAGCCGTTTGAGTAGTTGTGGGCCCGACACGGACTCCGAATGACAAAATTTTGACCGTTTTAGTGAACATCTCTCCATTCTATGGCAGTCCTTGAAAGTACTTCATTTTCTCGTGTGCTTTTTGCCTGATTGCCCCAAAATTTCTTGTCCTCTATAGTGGAGATATCGTTTCCACTATATATATTGACCGATGCCAGGAGTGCCCTTTTGTTCTTGGCTTTCACGCGTTATGCGGAGCATCCTACGGACATCACCACGTCAAGAGCCCATTTGGCAAGTGACACGTGCGACATCTACTTCACATACACAAAGGTGAATCATCTCCTTTACACGTGCTCACTTGACACTCTCGAGGATGGTGTACTACTTGACACTCCTTACGTGTGCATGCATAGGTATTGTCGGACCTTCACGGATGTCAAGGAGGAGTGCAAGCGCCAAGGAACGACTACACCATCCGCGAGGGAAGCATGGAAGAGAAGACGGAAGAAAGGAGAAGAAGATGGAGCGGCTGCAGGAGCCAGGCCGGACATCCGGACCCCATCCGGATCATCCGGGCTCGGCCGGATCATCCGGGTGCCCCCCGGATCATCCGGACAATTAAATCAAGGCAATGACAGCAAGCTCGACGGCGGATCATCCGGACGGTCGCCGGATCATCCGGACCCCGACACCGGATCATCCGCCACCGTCCGGATCATCCGGACCCGCTTCGTCGCCACTTGGGCGAAGCCCATGTACCCTTCCCCTCACTTACCCCCCTTCGCCTTTGGGCTACAAATATACCTCCTCCACCTCCTTTCTAGGGTTAGCAAAGTGATAGCTCATTCTTAGTTGAGCTTTGCTCCTACCTATCTCTACTCTTGAGAGAGAGAGACCACTACTCCATTGGAGGCCAAGACCTCCATCTAGGAGAAGATCTGCATGGATATCATCAAGACCCCTTGTGGGAAGATCCATCTAGGATATCATCAAGACCTCCTCTTGGAGATGAACCTTACCTTGTATCTTTCCCTTTGTTGTTCATGTACCTTGTGGATCTTGTGTGTTTGATTGTCTAGTGGATGTGTGATTGGACTTGTTCTTGAGTGTTTCCCCTTGTGATTTCTCTCCGTTCTTCCCCGTGTTCATCGTGTTCTTCGAGGGATCCCACTCCAAACGTGAAAGATCGCCGCTATAGGGTTCCACCCTACATCATATGGTATCATGAGCCACGTTGATCACGTTTTTGGAGTCCCTCCCACCATTTTCTAGCCTTCTTTTGCTTGATTTCGTCCTAAATCCGAAAATCCCCACCAAAAATAGCCCCCAAATTTTTTTGTGATTTGTTGGTTTGACGATGTTTTGTTGATTTTGATCCGTGGATTTGCTTGGTTTCAAGTGGATCTAGCATTTCCCCAAGTTTCCCACCTTCCATCCACGAAATCCTCAAATTTTGCCCGAAAATCATCCATTTCCGCTCAAAATTCGTCCCGAGAGCAAATCCCAGCAGTTTGACTTGTTCGGATCATCCGGACCAAGCCCGGATCAGCTGGACGCCCCCCTGGACGTCCGGATAACCCACGCACCTCAGAGAATGTAACTGGTGTCGACGAACCCGGATCATCCGGATTTCTGCCGGATCATCCGGATCTAGCTCGATCATCCGGACCTCCTCCGGATGTCCGATTTACCTGGCCCGACAACGACAGATTTTTGTTTTGGCCGTAACTAATTCATCCGAACTCCGATTTTGACATTCTTTAGCTCATTTTGAAGCTCTTGACATCCCCCATCCCACAAAAATACCAGCAACATCATTTGACTCCATCATATTTTCTGAAATTTGGCAAGTTTGCCTAGGCCTTCCACCATATCATCGCATAGCCACCACCGACTTCCGCAACCTAACCCAATTTGTTCCCCATTGCATATGTGGTTGTTTGAGTGATGACTTGAGTCTCCTAAGGTGTTTAGGCTACTTAGGGACAATTGCTTCTTCATCAACCACCACCACCACTTCCGCATAGACGTGCCCACCATACATTTCCACCCCAACTTAACCAAATTTTGTTTGAGTTGTGGCTTGTGTCTCCTAAGGTGTTTCGGCTACTTAGGGACGGCAACTTCAACTCCGACTCGTGTATAGCCCATCATTCCGTCCTCATTGCCTAGTGCAACACCACCACCACTTTCCGCTACCACCATTTGACATTTGTCATTTGAGATTTTGAGTTTGCGGTTTTTCCGTTTCCTAAGGTGTTTCGGCTACTTAGGGACGACTCTCCATCATCTTGGTATCTACACCAAGAACACAGCCACTCATCATCGAAAAGGCCGGTAACCTCGACGACACCTTTGTATATTCCCTTGCAATTGCATTGTTAACCCCTAGCCCATTTTGCGTTACTTGCCTATCGAGACTAGCCATTTGAGTATTGCCAGTAACGTTACTTATGCACATTAGTGGTCTACACCATCCATTGCATACATACCATATCATCTTGGTATCATATCATCCATTGTGCCTCAAGTTTGTTCCCGCATATACACAATTGCTATCTTGGTTTGTGCATTGTGCAAAAGTGGCCATAGAAAAACAAAACTTTTAAGCAAAAGAGAGCAAAGAGCTCAGGAGCAAGTGCAATAGCATTATACCCCATTGCACATAAGAGCCATACCAAAATCTACATCATATGATATCATGCTTGAGAGAAACACCGAACCATACATACATAGCATACTTGGGATAGAAGTTTATCCATTTCAGATCTATAGGTTGTGCACAAGTGTCGATCCGCCTATTGAGCAATCGTGCTAGCGTCTCTCTTGAGTTGTGCAACACGAGCGTTTTGGTGGATTCCACATTTTGAGCTCATTCCTTGGTTGCACGACCCCATTTATCTATCCGTGTGTGTGTTTCCGTGTGCCATTCTTTGCTATTGGTCCATTTGTTTCACTTGTGAATTTGTGAATCTTTTTCAACATTATTGACTCTTGCTAACATTTTGCATCAAATTTTTGTGCCACTATCCCCACCAAGCTCTACCATAAGCTTTACTTGATAGGTGTGAGTGAACAAGTCCGGTACCAATTCCACTATTCTTTCATCTCACATTGAGTGAAACGAGATACATCCTCAACTTTGGGAAAAGGTAACTTGGTATTGTTTATCTCATTTCCTACTCACCTCTACTCGAGTCTTGTGATGGATAGGCAAGGCATTTCATCTTCGGTCTACAACAACGATGAGTTCGATGCCATGAACAACAACTCCAACGCCAAGATGCAAGCTAAAATGGAGGAGATCAAAGCCCTCATCAAGTCCTACAACGATCTTCCTCATCTTCGAGAAGACTCTCAAGAGCACATGCTTCCGAGCTACCATCTCCGGCAAGATCACATCGGCATCGACACCATCACCAACAAGAACGTGAAGGTCAAGAGCTCTACATCAACAACCGCTCAGTGACTTCACCATCTCCCTTGGCATCTTCGCCAAGCGACTTCAAGGCATCTTCGCCTATGGACATACGGCATCTTCGCCAACAAGAACCCCAAGACTACGCTCAAGAGAAGCTCCCCAATCTCAAGTCCACGACTTCCACGAGCTACTACGACCTCGACATCGACCACGCGATTCCTTTCTATGGGACTCAAGAACCCAAGGAGTACCTCGAGTGGGAGCGTTTGATGGACGACTACCTCAAGCTACATCAAGTTCGTCCTGAATATCAAGTGAAGTGCGCCACAAGAAACTTCCACGACTACGCCTCGTCTTGGTGGCTTCACACACCTTCGGAGAGCTACGAGATGAGTTGGCCCAAGACGAAGAGAGCTTTACGGCGAGAGTTTGTGCCTCCAACATACACGGAACAACTTCGACGCCAATTGGAGAACACCACCCAAGGATCCAAGTCCACCGACGAGTACTTCAAGGAGATGATGATTGCCTTGCGACGAGCCGGCGTGGACGACCCCATTTCGATGAAGTTCCACTTCATGATGGGATTACAACGACATCTCCAAGACCATCTTCATCGAGAACTACAAGTCCATCGACGACTACTACATTGGTGCTCTCAAGGCGGAACAAGAACTCATGAAGGCCAAGGCTTCTCCACCCCAAGCAAACTTCATGCGACCAAGCTCTCACGATAAGCATGAGGCTAGTACCACCAAGTTGTCCAAGCCCGACGAGCTCCAAGGCGATGCTCCCAAGTGCGACTTCACCGCCATCCCTCTTTGTGGCATTGATGATGCCGAGTCTACTTCGACTCTTTTTCAAGACGGTGCGGTGACGAGTTCGACTACGGAGACCTTCAAGGACCAAGCTTTGGAGGCGAGTGACAAGGTGGCGAGCAAGGATGATGCTTCCATCTTAGGAGGCGAGAGTGATGATGTGCCATCTTCGGCCTTCATCCACGACGAGAGTGATGTTGAGCCATCTTCGGCCTTCATCCACGACGAGAGTGATGATGTGCCATCTTCGGCCTTCATCCACGACGAGAGTGATGATGTGCCATCTTCGGCCTTCATCCACGGCGACCACAATGAGATGGTTGAGCATGGGACTTTCCCTTCGACCACGGCGACGTATGATGACTTGAGTGACTTGTGCCACCATATTGAGAGTGAGAGTGACTTCACCACTAGCCCCATATATGATGAGTTGCCACAATTCCCATGTGAGGAGAGCCACAACCCCCACCACTTGAGTGAGATGAGTGACTCCACCATACGTGAGTTTGAGTGCACCTATTTTGAGGGAGTGAGTGAACCACCACATAGAGAGAGTGAGATAGTTGATAGGTCTCGTGAGGCCATTTGCATTTCTAACAACTTGACCTCTACCTCTATTATGTCTTCTCGTTTGGTGCTAGGTCCCATTGATAATGGCGCATCGATCCTCGATTTACTTCGTCCTCCCTTTGGACAAGACGATGGCCATGGTGGAATATGATGCACCCCGATAGAGGCAAAGGTGTCCGTCTTCGATGAGATGGTGGATTACGCTTTGGTGGAAGTCGACTTTGACGATCCGACTACTGAACGTGCGAGGACGTCGCGCCTTAGCAATCGCTAAACCAACTCCGAGAGGTTATTGACCACCCCGGAGCACGATCAACCTGACCACGAGGGTCTGTTTCCTGCGAGCAAACGAAGAACAAGCAAGAAACTGAGTGATAGAGGCAGAGGTGTCCCGTCTTTCGATGAGATGGTGGATTTCGCTTTGGTGGAAGTCGACTTTGACGATCCGACTCTGACGTCGAGGACGTCGCCGCCTTAGCAATCGCTAAACCAACTCCGAGAGGTTATTGACCACGCTGGAGCACGATCAACCTGATCACGAGGGTCTATTTCCTGCGAGCAAACGAAGAACAAGCAAGAAACTGAGATTGCAATCTGGATATTGCGAATATAAGATGAAAGCTTTATTGATCAAGGTGGGGTTACGTGGACGCCTTTGTCAGGTCGTTGAACACAAATGAAGTACGCAAGTTTTGATCTAAACAAAACCCAAAGTCTAAACGACGCCCTAAGGGCTGTATATATGGGGGAAAAGGAGGGAATTTCGTGGCCCTTGAGGATGGGGTCCAAACCAACCCTAACTCTTGTTTCCCCACACATACGGACTCTAAAATAGCCTATACTAATGTATTTCGAAATTACATGGGCCTGGCCCAATAATAAGGTGACGATCACCTAGAATAGCCTATGGACAAATATTATGAAGTGGCAACTTGTATATTTCGTCCAAGGCTTCATGCACTCCTTATGGTGGCTTCAAAGTCCTGAAATCATCACTTGTAACTCCGTTCTTGATCCCCTTGCATGCCATCAACTCCATGCGTGTTCTTGCTCCAATGTTCATCCTTCTCCAAGCTAGGCCCTTCATTTGTAAGCAAAACAAATGTATCCAATTTAGGCAGCATCATGTTCTCATGAACATTAGAATCATTACCAAGAACGAAAGTACCTGGTAATTTAATTGGCGTGCGCGAGCTCTAGTAATTGGTCCCGTATATGTAACAGTAGGGGCTGTGGGTGTAACAATGGTATTGATGTCCTCATCATCCTCCCCTTCTTGAAATGAAGTCGTCCTCGACGGAAGCTCATGTTCCTCACCCAAATAAGGCTTCAAATCTGCAATGTTAAAAGTGGGACTAACCCCAAAATCTGCAGGCAGCTCAAGTTTATATGCATTATCATTTATTTTCTCCAACACCTTAAAGGGACCAGCAGCACGTGGCATTAGTTTTGATTTATGCAAATCAGAAATCTATCCTCACGCAAATGTAACCAAACAAGATCTCCAGTGCAAACACAACATGTTTTCTACCCTTATCTCCAGCAAGTTTATATTTAGCATTCATACGCTCAATGTTTTCCTTAGTTAACTCATGCATTTTTAAAATCAATTCAGCACGTTCTTTAGCATCAAAATTAACCTTCTCCGAAGATGGAAGAGGCAACAAATCAATAGGTGCACGAGGTAGGAAACCATACACAACTTCAAAAGGGCACATCTTAGTAGTAGAATGCAATGAACGATTATAAGCAAATTCAATATGAGGCAAGCATTCCTCCCACATTTTCTTATTATTCTTTAGAACAGCCCTAAGCATAGTAGACAATGTTCTATTGACTACTTCAGTTTATCCATCAGTTTGGGGGTGACAGGTAGTACTAAAAAGCAGTTTAGTCCCCAACTTAGCCCATAAACATCTCCAAAAGTGGCTAAGAAATATAGTATCACGATCTGACACAATAGTATTTGGCACACCATGCAAGCGAATAATTTCATGAAAGAACAAATCAGCAACATTAACAGCATCATTGCTTTTATGACATGGTATAAAGTGTGCCATTTTCGAGAATCTATCCACGACAACAAATATGCTATCCCTCCCCTTCTTTGTTCTAGGTAAACCTAAGACAAAGTCCATAGATATATCCTCCCAAGGAACACTAGGTACAGGCAAAGGCATATATAAACCATGAGGATTGAGTCGTGACTTAGCTTTTTGACATGTAGTGCAGCGAGCAACAAAACGCTCAACATCCCGTCTCATCTTTGGCCAAAAGAAATGTGTAGCAAGTACGTCCTCCGTCTTCTTCACGCCAAAGTGTCCCATTAGTCCTCCTCCATGCGCCTCCTGCAACAACAAAAGACGAACGGAGCTAGCTGGAATGCATAGCTTGTTAGCACGGAACACAAATCCATCATTAACGACAAACTTGTTCCATGTTCTTCCTTCTTTACAATTCTGCAATACATCTTTAAAATCAGCATCATGCACATATTGATCTTTGATGGTCTCCAAACCAAATATTTTGAAGTCAAGTTGTGAAAGCATAGTATAGCGACGAGACAATGCATCAGCAATAACATTTTCTTTACCCTTCTTGTGTTTAATGACATAAGGGAAAGTCTCAATGAATTCAACCCATTTAGCATGTCTACGATTCAGTTTAGCTTGACTTTTAATATGTTTCAAAGATTCATGATCAGAATGTATAACAAATTGTTTGGGCCATAAATAATGTTGCCATGTTTCTAAAGTCCTAACAGGAGCATATAATTCTTCATCATAAGTAGAGTAATTCAGACTGGGCCCACTCAATTTTTCGAAAAGTATGCAACAAGTTTGCCATCTTGTAATAACACACCTCCTAATCCAATTCCACTAGCATCACATTCAAGCTCAAAAGTCTTATTAAAATCAGGAAGTTGGAGTAAAGGAGCATGTGTCAACTTAGCTTTCAATACCGTGAAGGCTTCTTCCCATGCGGTACCCCAAACAAAAGGCACATCCTTCTTTGTAAGCTCGTTGAGAGGTGCAGCAATGGTGCTGAAATCTCTCACAAAACGCCTATAGAAACCAGCGAGGCCAAGGAAACTCCTCACTTGTGTGACCGTTTTGGGCTGCGGCCAACTCTCAATAGCTTCAATCTTGGCTTTATCTACTTCAATTCCTGTGGAGTAACAACATAGCCAAGAAAAGATACTCGGTCGGTGCAAAAGGTGCACTTCCCAAGGTTACCAAACAAGCGTGCATCACGTAGAGCATTAAAAACACCACGTAAATGTTCCAAATGTTCTTCCAAAGATTTGCTATAAATCAGTATATCATCAAAATAGACTACCACAAATCGTCCAATGAAAGCACGTAAAACTTCGTTCATTAATCTCATGAAAGTACTAGGTGCATTAGTTAACCCAAAAGGCATGACTAACCACTCATATAATCCAAACTTAGTTTTAAATGCTGTTTTCCATTCATCTCCCAATTTCATACGAATTTGATGGTATCCACTACGCAAATCAACTTTGGCGAATATTGTAGAGCCACTCAATTCATCAAGCATATCATCTAGCCTAGGAATAGGGTGACGATAACGAATAGTAATATTATTAATGCCTCTACAATCAACACACATCGTGACGTACCATCCTTTTTCGGCACTAGAATAATAGGAACAGCACAAGGACTAAGGGATTCGCGATATAACCTTTGTCGAGCAGCTCCTGTACTTGACGATAATCTCCTTCGTCTCCTCCGGATTGGTACGGTATGGTGCACGGTTGGGTAATGATGCACCGGAATTAAGTCAATTTGATGCTCAATCCCTCGAATAGGTGGTAATCCGGTGGCACGTCTTGTGGAAAGACGTCGTGAACTCCCTGCAAAATGTTAGTGACAGCAGGGGCAAGGTGGAAGGCACGTCCTCGAATGAAATAATGCCTCTTTGCACACAAAAGCATAGCAAATAGATTTGCTAAAATCTAGCTCATCAATATCAGATTTGGTGGCAAGTAAACATGCACTTTTCAATTTAATTTCAGAAGCAACAGTAGATGGTTTATTATTAGGCTTCATGTGTTGCTCAAATTCTCTTGCCACAATCTGATTTTCACTCTTATTTTTCTCCTGTTTTGCTTTATTAGCTCTATTAATATCATCTTTCAAAATGGACTCAGGAGTCATAGGAAGTAAAGTAATATTTTTATCCTTATGAACAAGAGTATATTGATTGTTTCTACCATGGTGTACAGAATTTTTATCAAATTGCCATGGTCTACCAAGTAACAAGGAACATGCTTGCATAGGTACCACATCACAATCAACATAATCAGCATATGTAGAGATACTAAAATGCACACGAACAGTACGTGTTACCTTAACCTTGCCGCTGTTGTTGAACCATTGGATGTAGTAAGGATGTGGATGTGGTCTTGTGGTGAGAGATAGCTTCTCCACCATCTCCATGCTAGCCAAGTTGTTGCAGCTCCCTCCATCTATGATGGCGCTGAATAGAACGTTCCTTCACAACTCCTTTGTATGGAACAAATTATGCCTCTGATTTTGCTCAGCTTGTGTAACCTGCACACTCAAAACACGTTGAGCAACTAAACATTCATACTGTCAAGATCTTCAGCAGCCATGTATTGTGTGTCATGATCGAATCATCTCCACCGTGTTCCTCATGTGTAATAAGAGCCAAAGTCTCCTCATCATATCACTAGCGGACTCATACCCACCATCCTCGTGAGCAATCATCACACGCTGAGATTTGCATTCTCTATAAAATGTCCTCTTCCCTTACAACGACGACAAATAATATCACTTGTGTGCCCTGTGACGCCATGGAAGAAGAACTCAGGCAGGCCCGGCAGGTATGCTCTTGGCGATAGTGGTGGTTGTGCCTCGCTTTCTTGTATCACGGTTGGAGGTGGCACCGAAGGAGGTGATGGTGCGGTGGAAGTAGATGATGCACGTGGTGTCCATGATGAAGGTCGACCTGCGAAAAGTTAGTGCACGCCAATGCCTGCCGATCCTGCACTTCACGTTCAGCTTTACAAGCAAGATGGAATAAGCGAGTGATATTATTATAATCCTTATAGTCTAGAATGGTCTGAATCTCTCTATTTAATCCACCCAGAAAACGTGCAAGCATAGCTTCATTGTTCAGTTTCTAACTCCCAAGTAAGATATATATCAGGAACATATCTTCCCTCAAATGGTGGAATATTCAATTTCAGTTTAGGGAGATGGTCATGATCTCGTACCTGAGGGGGAGCCCTAATATTGCCATTATTTGCATGTGGGCGACCTGGTGGTTGTGGTGCTGGTGGTTGCACGTAGTTCGATGTTGATCAACCTCATCCTCGTAATCGTCCACATACTCATCATCCTCCTCGGTACCACCAGCAGCGATGGCAGGAGCCAAAGAAGCACCAACAGCAAAGAGCAGCGGCACCAGAATTTTGCCTGGCTCAATAGGAACACGCTGAGCTCGTCCATACTGATTCGGAAGGGGCGTGGTTGTTGTCGTTCTTGAGGTGCGATAGGTGCAGCCGGCGGTGGTTGTGGAAAACGCAGCGAGCAATTCATCAAACTTGCTATCAAGCTTTGTTTCAAACGTCTTCTCAATGCCATCTATCTTCTCCATGGCCTCATCAAATTTGTTTAGCACATCTTGCACCTATCCAATCATCATTTGCTGAAACTTATCATGTAGCTATTTGTTCGTCAGTTCTCCCAATCAGTCTCATCGGCTTGGGATCCTACCATGGTTAGTAGCAATAGAAACACACAAGAATATGATCCTCAGACTACTAGGAAGTGGTGGTGGTGGTGTGGTGGACAGTCACAAATCCGTCAAGCAAATCTCAAATTGTTACCAGTTCTTACCCAAAGAAGAAAGCGGTGATCGGCAACCGTTGTAGTCAAAACTCTCAAAACTTGGATATAGCGATTACGGGAGAATCAAGCGCACGATGTAGATGTATGTGGAGCTGGGAAGGCTTATAATATGGTAGCAAAAAAGGTCAGCAATAATCAATTCAGAGATGCAAAGTTGAATAAACGCTCAACGACGGTACTGTGCTGGTCCTAGGCTAGACCGTGCTAGAGACGCGAGCCTAGAACACGAACAAAATCACGGCGCTGCACGTAAACAAGGAAAAAGCACACTCTGAATTTATTTATTTCGCTCTTTTTTTTGCGCTGCTTTTTTTTTGCGCTGCTTTTTTTTTGCGAAAAATCACTATAATGGCGAGTGTCTCAAAACTCTTCCAAGGTCAAACTGACAGGATGGGCTCAAAAAATTTTCATCCAAATTTTTTTTTTCGACTGCCCGGACCCAAAAACTGGAAACGGGTCAAAAAAAACTTTCTATAACTCGACTGGCTCAATACGCTTAGAAACACCTAAAAATAGGATAGCCAGAATTTTTTTTATCCCGTGCGTTTTTGGAAAATTTTGGGCCTAAACGGAGGGTGGTTTCCGGACTCTTTTTTTTTGGAAACCAACCTTGATGCGGAGCATCCTTCCATCATCCCCATGGACTCTACATCAACACATCCAACCCCACAAGGACCTATAACTCGAGCATGAGCAAGAGCTCTTGAAACCGAGGTGACATCACTCCTCTCACAATTCCCTTTCGATTCACATGAGACATGGTTACTACCTCAAACGGAAATGCTATGCATGTTAGGTACCAAGGAGTCAACCTAGAAGAAGCTACAGCTCAAGAGGGACATCAAGAGCGAGAGGAGGAGCTGCAGAGTCCAGGACGAGCGGTACTACCGCTCAAGCCAAGCGGTACTACCGCTGAGCCGATCCAGCGGCACTACCGCTCGAGATCCGCCCTCGTCCGCCGAACCCGACAAACTCCAGAATCGAGCGAGCGCCAGAGCGGTACTACCGCCCTCCCGGCGGTACTACCGCTAAAGCATCTCAAGCGGTACTACCGCCCTCCCGAAGCAGTACTACCGCTGAAGCACCTCAAGCGGTACTACCGCCCATAGGACCAGTACTACCGCCTGCACTGCGTGCTGCGTTTGGCCGAGGCCCATGTACTCGTTCGCCCCAACTTACCCTTTGGAGAACCTAGACTATAAATAGACCATCCCCTCATCCTTTCTAGGGTTAGCATTGGATTAGCTCATATTTGTGTGTGGGAGCCTTTGCTCATCCACCGGTACTTCTCCACGGAGATCAGGACCTCCGTCTAGGAGAAGATCCATCGGATTCAAGACCCTCCAAGGGAAGATCCCCTCGTGGATTCAAGACCTCCTCCGGGAGAAGAACAGCTACCTTTGTATCTTTCCTTTGTTGATTTTGGACCATGTATCACTCGTGCTTCGATGATCTAGACCTTGTGTTATTGATCTCTTGTCGATTGAGTGTCTCTCTCGTTCTTCCCCCGTGATTTCCTCTCGCTCTTCCGCGCTTTCTTCGTGTTCCCTCCGTAGGATCCCCTCCAAACGTGAAAGATCGACGAATTAGGGTTCCACCCTACATCATATGGTATCGAGCCACGTTGATCACGTTTTGGAGCCCCTACCCGATGATTTCTAGCTTGATTTTGTTGTTTTCGTCCTAAAACCCGAAAATCCCCACAAAATAGCCCCAAATTTTTTGTGATTTGTTGGTTTGATGATGTTTTGTTGATGATCAGTGGATTTGCTTGGTTTCGAGTCGATCTAGCATCTCCCCAAGTTTCACCGCTTTCCATCCACAAAATCCATAGAATTTTGACCCCGAAATCATCCATTTCTGCCCCAAAATTGGAAAACAATTGAGCAGTCAAGAAAATCCCGACACGAGCGGTACTACCGCCCTCTGAGCGGTACTACATGCATGAACCTCAAGCGGTACTACCGCCCATGAACAGTACTACCGCCAGGCCCTTCTAGCTGAAATAGTCGAAAAATCCCGACACGAGCGGTACTACCGCCCTCCCGAGTGGTACTACCGCCCGCCCTGACCATTTCCAGCTTTCCGAGTTTCACCATTTCCACCATAACTTCCACATCCGGAGTCCGATTTTCGCGTTCTTTAGCTCGTTGAGAAGCTATTGACATTCTCCTTCCTCCTAGATAGGCTACAACACCATTGGACACCATTTAAATTTCCAAATATTGGCATCTTTGCCTAGGGCTTTCACCACATCATACGCTATACCACCTCCACTTTCCGCTACCACCATTGTTGCTTTTGTTCTTTGTGAATTTGAGTTGTGGTTCCGTGTCCTATTTTGTTTCGCTATATAGGTGCGGTTCGACGTCAACATCACCACCGCTCATCTTCGCCAAGGATTCATTATCGCCAGGGGCGGTAACCTCGGCGACATCTTTGTCATCTCTACAATTGCATTGATAACCAACATAGCCCATCTTTTGCGTTGCTTACCCATCGAGACTAGCCATTGAGTATTGCCGCAACGTGACTTGTGCACATTAGTGATCATACTCCATAGCATACATATCATACCATAGTGGTGCATATCTTGAGATCCACTTGTGTGTTACAAAGTTGTCATCGCATACACAATTGCTATCTTGGTTCGTGAAGTTTGCATAAGAAAAGAGCTCAAAAGAGAAAGAGCCACCCAAGCTTTTAAGCAAAGAGAAAGATAAGCAAAGAGCTTATAAGCAAGAACCATAGCATCATACTACATTAAGATTGTCATATAAGATCATCTTGGATCATTGCAATCAAATACCATACATATAGCATACTTGGGATAGAGATCGTTGCATAGTAGGTTGTGCACAAGCTCAGTATCCGCCTATTGTGCAATCGTGCTAGCGTCTCTCTAGTATTGTGCAACAAGAGCATTTTCGTGGATTCCACATTTTGGCTCACTTTTGGTTTGCACAATCCCATTTATCTATTTATGTGTGTTTCCGTGTACCACTACTTGCTTGTTCTACTTGTTACATTTGCGAATTTGCGAATCTTCTTCAACATTTTGAGTCAAGCTAACGATTGCAATCAATTTTGTGCCACCATCCTAACCAAGCTCCACCAAAAGCTTTTCCTTGTGTAGGTGTGAGAATCGACAAGGATCGGTACCAATAGTGCTATTTCATTGTCCGCATTTGAGTGAACTTGATTCATCTTCAACTTCATCAAAGGTACATTGGTATTCATTCTTCTCTTTCTACCACTCACAATTTGCTTGAAATGATGGATAGGCCAAGTTCTTCTACAAATCCACTCTTCATAGAGCAAGACGACGACATGTCATCATCGTCACCAAGAGCCACCTCTTTGGCGCATGAGAACGAGCTCTCCATCAAGAGCAACAAGCAATGAGCGAACGCATCGACAACCTCTCCACCGACTTGCGACTCTCCGAAAGCGTACGAGATTACTTCGACAACAAACTCGACGCACAAGAAAGAGAACGATGCAAGAATGGGCGAGATCCGCGCTTTGTTGGTAAACCGGCGTATTTCTACCTCTTCACACTCAAGACGGAGCCACTCAAGTCACCACTCCGACGACTCCTTCTCCGACACAAGTACACAGTCATCGAACATTCTTCGCCGAGCCGCACGTCAAGACCGTCATGCATCTCGCAACCCGCGACATGACAAGAATCTCCAAGAGCAAGTTGACGAAGAAGTTCCTCGTCCTCAATCGAGTCAAATGGCGTTTGCTCAAGCTCAAGAACGACAATGTCTTCGTCACCAACAAGAACAAGAACAAGCGCGCCTACACCAAGAGCAACAAGATGCCGAGGCCCAATGTCTTCAACAACAACAACGAGAAGCACAAGCTCTTGAGGCGGAACGCGCCCTTCAAGCATCAACTCGAGCTCTAGCCAACCGCAATCGCGAAAGGTGCAATCAAGAGGAAGCACTTCGAGAAGAAATACAAGAGAGGAACTACCATCCGCGTGCGCAACGTCAAGCTCCTCAAGCTCATCCTCCAACTCAAGGTCAACAAGAGCAAGTTGATCATGGACTTCCTCCTCGCCAAGAGCAACATGAGGATGATTACCCTCCACGTCAAGAACGTCATCATCACCATCGACCTCAAAACAATGAAGAACATCGCTATGGCAAGCTCAAGTTCACAATGCCCAAGTTCAATGGAACCAATGATCCGAAGAGTACCTCTCATGGGCATTGAAGGTCGACAAAATCTTTCGTTTGCACAACTATGAGGAAGAGAAGAAGATCGCTATGGCATCACTTGAGTTCCAAGACTATGTGCTCATATGGTGGGAACAAGTCCTTGAGCGCCGACAAGCAAGAGGTGAACCTCCAATCACCACTTGGGCTCAAATGAAGGATGTCATGCGAGCACGCTTTGTGCCCACCTACTACAACCGTGATCTCTTCAAGAAGCTACAACTCCTCAAGCAAGGAACAAAGAGTGTTGAAGAATACTACAAAGAAATGGAGATTGCCATGATTCGAGCCAATGTCAAGGAAGATGATGAGCAAACAATGGCACGATTCTTGAATGGACTCAATCATCCCATCAAGAAGATCGCCGACTTCCAACCCTACTCCAACCTCATTGAGCTCGTGCATCAAGCTACAAAGGCGGGCGTCAAGTGCAAGATGACTTCAAATGCGCCAAGTACTCCTCCAAGATACACGGCTTCTCCAACAACCAAGCTTCAACAACTACTCCAACTTCGACATCAATCAAGCCTTCTCCAAGCAACGACGACAAGTCAAGTTACAAGAAAACTTCCACAAGTTCAAGTCGTCTTCCTCCTACTACAAGCAACTTAAAGCCGCGTGCTTCATCATCTACTCCAACCGATGAGACCGTCAAGACAAGCTCCTTCAAGTGTTTCACTTGCGGCGGCCGAGGCCACAAGTCCTATGAATGCACCAACAAGCGCACCATATGATCCTCAACGACGATGGCACATACGACTCAATGAGTGAAGATGAAATGGAAGCTATTGAGCAAGTGGCCATGCACCGGCGCGTGAATGAGGATGAAGATGATCAAGTCTTTTGTGATGAAGATACGAGCCCCGCTCTAGTTGTCTCCAAGGTCTTGACACTTCAACATCACCAAGAAGAAGACCAACGGTGCCATATCTTCCACACAAAGGCCGGCATCAATGGGAGATCCGTCAAGGTCATCATCGATGGAGGTAGTTGCCACAACTTGGCAAGCGAAGAACTATGCTCCAAGCTCCAATTGGTCAAGAAGAAGCATCCGCAACCATAGAAGGTTCAATGGCTAAGTGACTCCGGCACTATACGAGTTGAGCATACGGTCCAAGTATCCTTCAAAATCGGTGCATATGAGGACACTTTGGAGTGTGATGTGGTCCCAATGACCGTTTGCCACCTCCTCCTTGGTCGGCCATGGCAATTCGACCGTGGTGTCTACCACAATGGGCGTACAAACCACTATAGCTTCAAGATGAAAGGAAAAGAATATGTCCTCGACCCATGTCTCCTAGTCAAGTGATAGCCGACAAACAAGCCACCAACCAAAGAGAGAAGAGTGAGAAAGTGAGCCACCAAAAAGTGAGTGAGAGCCACAAGCCAAATTTGAGCGCCTCTTCGCCTAGAGAGAAAAACCTCATACTATTCGCCACCAAACATGAGATGAGAGAAGTGTGTGAGAACCCATCGAGTGTGATGCACTTTGTCCTAGTGTGCAAGGATGGAGAACCACAAACTAACACCACTCATAAGCTACCTTTGGTGTTTCACTCTATTTTGCAGGAATTTCAAGATGTTTTCCCGATGAGCTACCTCGGGTCTACCTCCTCTACGAGGCATTGAGCATCGAATCGACCTCATCCCCGGGCGCCACTTCCAAACAAAGCTCCATACCGTGTCAATCCCAAGAAACCAAGGAGATTCAACGGCAAGTACAACAACTACTCGACAATGGTCATGTACGTGAAAGCTTAAGCCCTTGTGCCGTTCTGTTATACTTGTGCCTAAGCCCGATGGAAGTTTCGATTGTGCTCGATTGTAGACCCATAAATGCTATCACCGTGCGGTATAGGCATCCCATTCCTCGCTTAGATGATATGCTTGATGAACTTAGTGGAGCCAACTTTTCTCAAAATTGATCTTAAAAGTGGCTATTATCAAATCCGCATTCATGAGGGTGATGAATGGAAAATAGCTTTAAAACCAAATTTGGCTTATATGAGTGGTTGGTTATGCCTATGGGTTTGTCGGAAGCCCCTGAACTTTTGTGCGTCTCATGCATCATGTGCTTAGACCTTATATTGGAATCTTTGTTGTGGTTTACTTCGATGATATTCTTGTGTTTAGCAAAACCATGAAAGAGCATCTTGATCATGTTAAGCTTGTTTTGCAAACACTTAGAAAGGAAAGTCTATATGCCAACTTGAAAAAAATGCACTTTTAGCATTGACAAAGTGGTTTTCTTGGGTTTCGTTGTCTCTTCCGAGGGTGTCCATGTTGATGAAACTAAAATCGAAGCAATTAAAACTTGGCCCCAACCCACCAATTTGCAACAAGTCTAAGTTTCCTTGGTCTTGCAGGTTTTTACCGTCGCTTTGTGAAAAACTTTAGCACTATTGCAGCCCCTTTGCATGCTTTAAGTAAGAAGAATACACCTTTTGTTTGGGGAACTTTGCAATCAACCGCTTTTGATGAGCTCAAGTCTTTGCTTACTCATGCTCCGATTCTTGCTTTGCCCAACTTTGACAAAACTTTTGAGGTTCATTGTGATGCAAGTGGTACCGGAATTGGCGGAGTTTTAATGCAAGAAAAACGAGTCATTGCTTATATTAGTGAAAAACTCTCCGGTGCTCAACTTAACTATCCCGTGTATGACAAAGAATTGTATGCTTTAGTGTGTGTGCTAAATGTTTGGGAACATTATCTTAGACCTCATGAGTTTGTCATCCATACCGATCATGAAACGCTTAAGTACTTGAAAGGTCAAACTAAATTGAACAAGCGTCATGCCAAATGGAGTGAATTTATTGAATCTTTCCCATATGTGATCAAGTACATTAAGGGTAAGGAAAATGTAGTTGCCGATGCACTTTCACGCATATGCACGCTTGTCAACCAACTTGAGTTGCATGTTATTGGCTTTGAGCACATAAAAGATTTATATGCTAGTGATCCATCTTTTGCACCTCATTATGCTAAATGTTTGACGCATACATCTTGGGAACAATATTACCTCAAGGATGGTTATCTTATGAGAGCTAACAAACTATGCATTCCCGAGTCTTCTCTTCGTTTGCTCCTTTTGCAAGAGGCTCATGGAGGCGGACTCATGGGACATTTTGGACGCGACAAGACCTTCGCCACACTCTCCAAGAACTACTTTTGGCCCAAGATGTTTCGAGATGTCTCGCTTCACCACCCTATGCTCTACATGCCGCAAAGCTAAGTCAAAAGCTCAATCTCATGGTCTTTACATGCCTCTTCCTATTCCTTATCAACCTTGGGAAGACATTAGCATGGATTTTGTACTTGGTTTGCCTAGAACTCAAAATGGAAAGGATTCCGTGTTTGTTGTTGTGGACCGATTTTCTAAGATGGCACATTTCATTCCTTGCAACAAGGTAGACGATGCTTCACATATTGCAAATCTCTTTTGTAGGGAAATCTTGCGCCTTCATGGAGTATCAAGACAATCGTCTCCGATCATGACGTCAAGTTCTTGAGTTACTTTTGGAAGACTCTATGCGCCAAGCTCGAATCAAGCTCTTGTTCTCATCCGCATACCATCCTCAAACCGACGGCCAAACGGAGGTGACAAACCGGACTCTCTCCACTCTACTTGGCGTGTTGATCAAGAAGAACATCAAGGAGTGGGAAGCATGTCTACCCATCGCCGAGTACGCCTACAACCGTGCAAGACATTCGACTACCGGCAAGTCTCCCTTCGAGGTCGTCTACGGCTTCAACCCGTTGTCCCCATTGGACATTCTACCTCTTCCTCTACAAGAGCGCACCAACCTCGACGCAAGTGCCCGTGCAAGCTACATCAAGAAGATGCATGAAGATACAAGACACACCATCGGCGCCAAGTACAACGACTAACGACCAAGCTCAACATCAACAAGCAACCCATGATCTTCAACATAGGCGATCTCGTGTGGCTACACCTTCGCAAGGAACGCTTCCCCAACGAACGCAAGTCCAAACTTCTACCTCGAGCCGATGGACCCTTCAAGGTGTTAGCACGCTACAACAACAACGCCTACAAGCTCGACATACCAAGCGACAAGTACAACGTGAGCGACACCTTCAACGTCAAAGACCTCTCACCTTTCCATGGTGATGAAGATCTTGATCCGAGGTCGGATCCTTTCAAACGGAGGGGATATGATGCGGAGCATCCTTCTATCATCCCCATGGACTCTACATCAACACATCCAACCCCACAAGGACCTATAACTCGAGCACGAGCAAGAGCTCTTGAAACCGAGGTGACATCACTCCTCTCACAATTCCCTTTCGATTCACATGAGACATGGTTACTACCTCAAACGGAAATGCTATGCATGCTTAGGTACCAAGGAGTCAACCTAGAAGAAGCTACAGCTCAAGAGGGACATCAAGAGCGAGAGGAGGAGCTGCAGAGTCCAGACGGCGGTACTACCGCTCAAGCCAAGCGATACTACCGCTGAGCCGAGCAGTGGCACTACCGCTCGAGATCCGCCCTCGTCCGCCGAACCCGACAAACTCCAGAATCGAGCAGGCGCAGAGCGGTACTACCGCCCTCCCGAGCGGTACTACATTGAAGCATCTCAAGCAGTACTACCGCCTCCCGGCGGTACTACCATTGAAGCACCTTAAGCGGTACTACCGCCCATAGGACCGGTACTACCGCCCTGCTGCGTCAGATGTTTGGGCCGAGGCCCATGTACTCGTTCGCCCCAACTTACCCCTTGGAGAACCTAGACTATAAATAGACCATCCCTCATCCTTTCTAGGGTTAGCATTGGATTAGCTCATATTTGTGCAGAGAGCCTTTGCTCATCCACGGTACTTCTCCACGGAGATCAGGACCTCCGTCTAGGAGAAGATCCATCGGATTCAAGACCCTCCAAGGGAAGATCCCTCATGGATTCAAGACCTCCTCCGGGAGAAGAACGGCTACCTTTGTATCTTTCCTTTGTTGATTTTGGACCATGTATCACTCGTGCTTCGATGATCTAGACCTTGTGTGATTGATCTCTTGTCGATTGAGTGTCTCTCTCGTTCTTCCCCGTGATTTCCTCTCGTTCTTCCGCTGCTTCGTGTTCCTCCGTGAGGATACCCTCCAAACGTGAAAGATCGACGAATTAGGGTTCCACCCTACATCAAACCTCTTCTACGGACGGCAAAAGATTGCTGGAATCCGAAACCTACTCAGACAAGGAAACACGAATCGGAAAACTAGATGGATCCTGAAAACAAACCTAATATGCAAGGGACTCGGATTGGTGGTGGATATATGGTGGTCGATGGCAGCGGTGGTGATATATGGAAGCGGTGGTGGCTAAGCGGTGGTGGTAGATGGCAGGGCGATGATAATGGTGCGGCGGCGGCGTGACAACTTATGACCAGAACTCGAAACTCTAAAAGACTAGACTCTAAGACCAGCAACTAGACACGACGATGCAAACGAAAATTCAACAATGCAAATACAGAAAAGATTATGCAAAGGCTCAGACTGGTTCGGATAGGATGAACTAACCCTAATTTTTTTTGTGGCTTTTTCGTGGACTATAGGTATGAAGAACAGACTCGATCTAAACTACGAAAAACTGTAAAATCTCACCGAGCAACCTGGAAATCTGATACCACTTGATAGAGGCAAAGGTGTCCCGTCTTTCAATGAGATGGTAGACTACGCTTTGGTAGAAGTCGACTTTGACGATCCGACTACGAACGTGCGAGGACGTCGCGCCTTAGCAATCGCTAAACCAACTCCGAGAGGTTATTGACTACACCGGAGCACGATCAACCTGACCACGAGGGTCTGTTTCCTGCGAGCAAACGAAGAACAAGCAAGAAACTGAGATTGCAATCTGGATATTGCGAATATAAGATGAAAGCTTTATTGATCAAGGTGGGGTTCTGTGACGCCTTTGTCTGGTCGTCGAACACAAACGAAGTACGCGAAGTTGCAGCTATGGCGAACTTTTAATCTAAACAAAACCCGAAGTCTAAACGACGCCCTAAGGGTTGTATATATGGGGGAAAAGGATGGAATTTCGTGGCCCTTGAGGGTGGGGTCCGAAACCAACCCTAACTCTTGTTTCCCCACACATACGGACTCTAAAAATAGCAAGTATTTCGAAATTACATGGGCCTGGCCCAATAATAAGGTTACGCAGCACCTAGAATAGCCTGGACGAATATTATGAAGTGGCATCTTGTATATTTCGTCCAAGGCTTCATGCACTCCTTATGGTGGCTTCAAAGTCCTGAAATCATCACTTGTAACTCCGTTCTTGATCCTTAGCATGCCATCAACTCCATGTGTGTTCTTGCTCCAATGTTCATCCTTCTCCAAGCTAGGCCCTTCATTTGTAAGCAAAACAAATGTATCCAATTTAGGCAGCATCATATTCTCATGAACATTAGAATCATTACCAAGAAACGAAAGTACACAGTAATTTAATTGGCGTCTTGTGAGCTCTAGTAATTGGTCCCGTATATGTAACAAAGAGGGGTTGTGGGTGTAACAATGGTATTGATGTCCTCATCATCCCCACATAGTTCCATCAAGATGAAGATGACCACCATTTGGTCTTTCCCACCTCACCTACACCACTTGAGTGGAATGACAAAGGTTACATAGGTGAAGGTGATGCTCTAGTCCCACTAGTGGACATTCTTGACATCGATTTCTTGCATGATGTTGATCCACCTATTGCCATGCTTCATGCTAGTATGATTTCCCCATGCGATGATTTGGCCATTTATGATGAGTATGATGATTCTCTTGTGGAGTTGATGAGTCTATTAGTTGTGATGCCATGTTACATAGGATTTCTTGTGACAATTCTTTAGGTCACATCATGTTTGATAATCCGCTTGATTTGTCATATGCTATGCATGAGATCAACCATATGTCTTATTTGCAATCTCTTCATAGTGACTATGGATATGCCATTAAAATAAACCCAATTTGCACATATGGCATAGATGACAAGCCCATGGTTATTGGCATTTGTTTCTCTTGTGATGATATTGATATGCTCCCTTTGCATCATTTATCTCATATGCCATGCCATGACCACCTAGCTTCGGATATGCATTGTTTTGGATGTTGTCCATTTTCTACATATGATGTTTCCGATATTGCTCATGAGGAGACCCCCATAGTTTCCTCATACATTTTAGAAGATTTTGACCCATCCCATCCATTGCATGATCCCAATACTTGTGTGCACCATATGCTCCCCATGAATAAACATGCTTTTAATGTGCCATATACTTGTTTGCTCAATTTGTGTCCCCATCGTGTCATACATAATAACTATTCTTTCATGATGGATGACATGTTCCTATACCATGCATCAAATTTCTTTGAGCGCTGCTTATCTTGTGCTAACTCACACGTGCACATACACATCATGATGGATGATGTGTACATTTACCACGCGCACAATTTCTTTGGATTGTGTCTCTTTTGTGTAGGTACCCATGAATACTTGTCAACCTCGCAATCCCACGAGTTGACAAAACGAGCTCTTGAGAGCAACGATGCTTTGGGATCCAATGGACTATCCTTAACAACGTCCCCTTCGCGCAAGGACTAAGCGCAACTCCTCTACTTGGCTCTCACACGGCTATGGGCCATTTACCACTTCTCACATTATGCTCATTTTACCGTGTTCACTTTGCATGCTATGCTTGCTTCTATGCCTTTGCCATGCAATTGTGACCCTTGTTTGCATCTACCCATGATTCTCCATTATGATATTCCTATGTGTATTTGCATGCTTGGTGGAGATCCTTGTTGCTTTTGCCATGTTTATCATGTGCCCCATTCTATTGATGCTTGTTGTGTTGGGAGAGTCATGATGACCCATTGCTATTCACATATGGCCTCTCGCCAATACATTCATGATATTGTACTCATATCTTGCTTTCATGCTTGTGCTATGACTTGTGAATTATTCATGCCCACTATTTGCACCAATGACATGATTGCCATGATTTCCTCTAGTATGTTGCATCTTCGCACTACTAGCTTGCTTGACTTGATTGCTTTGATTGCTTGCTATGTTGCATCACCCATGTTCCACTACTTGCTTTCTTGGGTTGATGACATATATGCTCATGCCTCACACATGTTGAACAATTGCTCTTTCCTTTGTGTTGAGTGCAACGATATCTTCACTACACCCTATGCACGTTATGCTTGGATTGTCTTGCACTTGCCCCATGTGTTTAGACATGTCACTATATTTGGTGTTGTGAATGACTCTTATGCCTACCATAGACCGTTCATTGAGCTCTTTAGGCATGCTTGCTATGACCTTGAGGTAGATGCTTGTTCACTTATCACACATATTTGCATCTTGACCTCCCATTTGCATGCTTGTTCCCATAATATACTTGATTGTGCTCAATTGATATGCTCAAATGCCATGCCACACTTCTTTGTCAAACCATATGCTATGCTTGATGACAACACTTGTTGGGTGAATCACCTCTTGAATGCTTGGTTTTGCTCTTACCACAACCACATTTGCTTTTCCAAGTGCTTGTTATCTTTGCTACTTTTGAAGGAATTACAAGACGGTGCGACATTGGAGGGTGCCCATTTGGAATAACAAGATGACGAATGCTTGGTGATCGTCCACTTCTACACGACGACATCATCTCTTTCCCATGGTGATTTGGATTTCGATCCGAGGTCGGATCTTTCCCAAGGGGAAGGGGATGATGCGGAGCATCCTGGACATCACCACGTCCACGAGCCCATTTGGCAAGTGACACGTCGACATCTACTTCACATACACAAAGGTGAATCATCTCCTTTACACGTGCTCACTTGACACTCTCGAGGATGGTATACTACTTGACACTCCTTATGTGTGCATGCATAGGTATTGTCGGACCTTCACGGATGTCAAGGAGGAGTGCAAGCGCCAAGGAACGACTACACCATCCGCGAGGAAGCATGGAAGAAGAAGCGGAAGAAAGGAGAAGAAGACGGAGCGGCTGCAGGAGCCAGGCGGACATCCGGACCCCGTCCGGATCATCCGGCTCGGCGGATCATCCGGTTCCCCGGATCATCCGAACAATTCGTCCGAAAACAATGAAGCAGCCCGACGGCGGATCATCCGGACGGTCGCCGGATCAGCCGGACCCGACACCGGATCATCCGCCACCGTCCGGATCATCCGGACCCGCTTCGTCTTGCGACTTGGGCGAAGCCCGTGTACCCTTCGCCCCTCACTTACCCCTTCGCCCTTGGGCTATAAATAGACCTCCTCCACCTCCTTTCTAGGGTTAGCAAAGTGATAGCTCATTCTTAGGTGAGCTTTGCTCCTACCTATCTCTACTCTTGAGAGAGAGAGACCACTACTCCATTGGAGGCCAAGACCTCCATCTAGGAGAAGATCCTGCGGGATATCATCAAGACCCCCTTGTGGGAAGATCCATCTAGGATATCATCAAGACCTCCTCTTGGAGATGAACCTTACCTTGTATCTTTCCCTTTGTTGTTCATGTACCTTGTGGATCTTGTGTGTTTGATTGTCTAGTGGATGTGTGATTGGACTTGTTCTTGAGTGTTTCCCCTTGTGATTTCTCTCCGTTCTTCCCTGTGTTCATCGTGTTCTTCGAGGGATCCCACTCCAAACGTGAAAGATCGCAGCTATAGGGTTCCACCCTACATCAACGCGCGTGAGTTACAGCATGCCATCCGGCGAAAACAAGGAGAATAAGGCATATAGCCGCTGGATTTTCTTCAATTTACGGCCAAATGAGATTGCCCGGATAATAGAGCATCTGCAGAAAGGTACGTTTGTCCCTACCAGGGGGGCTAATGTCTATAAGCAATATAATCTCTCGGATTCCCTTCAAAAGGAAGTGCCAATGGGTTCAGAAACTTGTCTGAAAAACAGCGACAAATGATGTTCTTTGACTTTCAGGGCCAAAAAGTCCTGCTTAAGGCCGTATTTGAGGGTACTCCAGGCCTCCTGGCGCAAGCGGGGAGTATTTTCTGGATTCGCGCGCTCGCCGCGAGCTGTTTGAGTACTTGTGGGTTCGACACGGACTCCGAATGACAAAATTATGACCGTTTTAGTGAACATCTCTCCATTCTATGGCAGTCCTTGAAAGTACTTCATTTTCTCGTGCGCTTTTTGCCTGATTGAACCAAAATTTATTGTCCTCTATAGAGGAGATATTGCTTCCACATATATATTGACTGATGCTAGTAATGCCCTTTTGTTCTTGGCTTTCACGCGCGTGAGTTACAGCATGCCATCCGGCGAAAACAAGGAGAATAAGGCATATAGCTGCTGGATTTTCATCAATTTACGGCCAAATGAGGTTGCCCGGATCATAGAGCATCTGCAGAAAGGTACGTATGTCCCTACCAGGGGGGCTAATGTCTATAAGCAACATAATCTCTCGAATTTCCTTCAAAAGGAAGTGCCAATGGGTTCAGAAACTTGTCTGAAAAACAGCGACGAATGATGTTCTTTGACTTTCAGGGCCAAAAAGTCCTGCTTAAGGCCGTATTTGAGGGTACTCCGGACCTCCAGGCTCACGCGTGGAGTATTTTTTGGATTCGCACACTCGCCGCGAGCAGTTTGAGTACTTATGGGTCCGACACGGACTTCGAATGACCAAATTATGACCGCTTTAGTGAACATCTCTCCATTCTATGGCAGTCCTTGAAAGTACTTCATTTTCTCGTGTGCTTTTTGCCTGATTGCCCCAAAATATCTTGTCCTCCATAGTGGAGATATCGTTTCCACATATATATTGACCGATGCCAGGAATGCCCTTTTGTTCTTGGCTTTCACGCGCGTGAGTTACAGCATGCCATTCGGCGAAAACAAGGAGAATAAGGCATATAGCCGCTGGATTTTCTTCAATTTATGGCCAAATGAGATTGCCCGGATCATAGAGCATCTGCAGAAAGGTACGTTTGTCCCTACCAGGGGGGCTAATGTCTATAAGCAACATAATCTCTCGAATTTCGTTCAAAAGGAAGTGCCAATGGGTTCAGAAACTTGTCTGAAAAATAGCGACGAATGATGTTCTTTGACTTTCAGGGGCAAAAAGTCCTGATTAAGGCCGTATTTGAGGGTACTCTGGGCCTCCTGGCGCAAGCGGGGAGTATTTTCTGGATTCGCGCGCTCGTCGGGAGCCGTTTGAGTAGTTGTGGGCCCGACACGGACTCCGAATGACAAAATTTTGACTGTTTTAGTGAACATCTCTCCATTCTATGGCAGTCCTTGAAAGTACTTCATTTTCTCGTGCGCTTTTTGCCTGATTGCCCCAAAATTTCTTGTCCTCTATAGTGGAGATATCGTTTCCACATATATATTGACCGATGCCAGGAATGCCCTTTTGATGTAGGGTGGAACCCTAATTCGTCGATCTTTCACATTTGGAGGGGATCCTACGGAGGGAACACGAAGAACGCGCGGAAGAACGAGAGGAAACACGGGGAAAACGAGGGAGGAACACTCAACCAACAAGGATCAATCACACAAGGTCTAGATCATCGAAGCACGAGTGATACATGGTCCAAAGTCAACAAAGGAAAGATACAAAGGTAGCCGTTCTTCTCCCGGAGGAGGTCTTGAATCCACGAGGGGATCTTCCCGTATAGGGGTCTTGAATCCGATGGATCTTCTCCTAGACGGAGATCCTGATCTCCGTGGAGAAGTACCGGTGGATGAGCAAAGGCTCTCACACACAAATATGAGCTAATCCAATGCTAAGTCTCAAAGTGAGGAGAGGGGGTCCTATATATAGAGTCTGGGGCGAAGGGGTACATGGGCTCAGCCCAACACGCAGCGCAAGACAAAGGCTGGCGGATGATCCGGACGAGGTCCGGATGATCCGGACGGTCCGATGATCCGGTGGAGTCCGGATGAGCCGGAGGGTCGGCTGGTGGCGGCGACGGGCGGATGTCCGGCTGGGGTCCGGACGTCCGGCGGTCCGGATGATCCGGGCCTGGGTCCGGATGATCCGGCTTCAGCGCGGAGGTTCTGTTGCCTTCGGTGGAGTTAGCCGGATCGTCCGGACCGGGGTCCGGATCATCCGGGCTCTGTCCGGATCGTCCGGGTCTCTGTCCGGATCGTCCGGCCTCCCTGGTACTTGTGGCTTTCTCCTCTCCGCCTTCACGCATGTCTTCCACTTCCGATTCTCCGTGCTTCCCAGCTTCTTCATGGACGACTCCTTGGTGCCTGAGTATGCATAGAGTTTCCGTTTGAGGTAGTAACCATGTCTCATGTGAATCGAAGGATAGTTGTGAGAGGAGTGATGTCACCTCGGTCTCAAGAGCTCTTGCACGTGCTCGAGTCATCGGTCCTTGTGGTGTGGTAGGTGTTGATGTAGAGTCCATGGGGATGATGGAAGGATGCTCCGCATCATATCCCCTCCCTTCGAAAGGATCCGACCTCGGATCTAGTTCTTCATCACCATGGAAAGGCGAGAGGTCTTTGACGTTGAAGGTGTCGCTCACGTTGTACTTGTCGCTTGGTAGGTCGAGCTTGTAGGCGTTGTTGTTGTAGCGTGCTAACACCTTGAAGGGTCCATCGGCTCGAGGTAGAAGTTTGGACCTTCGTTCGTTGGGGAAGCGTTCCTTGCGAAGGTGTAGCCACACTAGATCGCCTTTGTTGAAGATCATGGGTTGCTTGTTGATGTTGAGCTTGGTCGCTAGTCGTTGTACTTGGCGCTCGATGGTGTTTCTTGTATCTTCATGCATCTTCTTGATGTAGCTTGCACGGGCACTTGCGTCGAGGTTGGTGCGCTCTTGTAGAGGTAGAGGTAGGATGTCCAATGGGGACAATGGGTTGAAGCCGTGAAGCGACCTCGAAGGGGACTTGCCGGTCGTTGAATGTCTTCTTGCGGTTGTAGGCGTATTCGGCGATGGGTGAACATGTCTCCCATTCCTTGATGTTCTTCTTGATCAACACGCCAAGTAGAGTGGAGAGCGTCCGGTTCGTCACCTCCGTTTGGCCGTCGGTTTGAGGATGGTATGCGGATGAGAACATGAGCTTGATTCGAGCTTGGCGCAAAGAGTCTTCAAAAGTAACTCAAGAACTTGGCGTCATGGTCGGAGACGATTGACTTTGGTACTCCATGAAGGCGCAAGATTTCCTACAAAGAGATTTGCAATATGTGAAGCATCGTCTACCTTGTTGCAAGGAATAAAGTGTGCCATCTTAGAAAATCGATCTACAACCACAAACACGGAATCCTTTCCATTTTGAGTTCTAGGCAAACCAAGTACAAAGTCCATGCTAATGTCTTCCCAAGGTTGATATGGAATTGGAAGAGGCATGTAAAGACCATGAGATTGAGCTTTTGACTTAGCTTTGCGGCATGTAGAGCATCGGGTGGTGAAGCGTGAAACGTCTCGAAACATCTTGGGCCAAAAGTAGTTCTTGGAGAGCGTGGCGAAGGTCTTGTCGCGTCCAAAATGTCCCATGAGTCCACCTCCATGAGCCTCTTGCAAAAGTAATAAATGAAGAGAAGACTCGGGTATGCAAAGTTTGTTAGCTCTCATAAGATAACCATCCTTGAGGTAATATTGTTCCCAAGATGTATGCGTCAAACATTTAGCATAATGAGGTGCAAAAGATGGATCACTAGCATATAAATCTTTGATGTGCTCAAAGCCAATAACATTCAACTCAAGTTGGGTGACAAGCATGCATATGCGTGAAAGTGCATCGGCAACTACATTTTCCTTGCCCTTAATGTACTTGATCACATAAGGAAAAGATTCAATAAATTCACTCCATTTGGCATGACGCTTGTTCAATTTAGTTTGACCTTTTAAGTACTTAAGCGTTTCATGATCGGTATGGATGACAAACTCGTGAGGTCTAAGATAATGTTCCCAAACATTTAGCACACGCACTAAAGCATACAATTCTTTGTCATACACGGGATAGTTAAGTTGAGCACCGGAGAGTTTTTCACTAAAATAAGCAATGACTCGTTTTTCTTGCATTAAACTCCGCCAATTCCGGTACCACTTGCATCACAATGGACCTCAAAAGTTTTGTCAAAATTGGGCAAAGCAAGAATTGGAGCATGAGTAAGCAAAGACTTGAGCTCATCAAAAGCGTTTGATTGCAAAGGTCCCAAACAAAAGGAGTATTCTTCTTACTCAAAGCATGCAAAGGGGCTGCTATAGTGCTAAAGTTTTTCACAAAGCGGCGATAAAAACCTGCAAGACCAAGGAAACTTCGCACTTGTTGCAAATTGGTGGGTTGGGGCCAAGTTTTAATTGCTTTGATTTTAGTTTCATCAACATGGACACCCTTGGAGGAAACAACGAAACCCAAGAAAACCACTTTGTCAACTCCAAAAGTGCATTTCTTCAAGTTGGCATAAAGACTTTCTGATGTAGGGTGGAACCCTAATTCGTCGATCTTTCACGTTTGGAGTGGGATCCCTCGAAGAACACGATGAACACGGCGAAGAACGGGGAGAAATCACAAGGGGAAACACTCAAGAACAAGTCCAAATCACACATCCACTAGACAATCAAACACACAAGATCACAAGGTACATGAACAACAAAGGGAAAGATACAAGGTAAGGTTCATCTCCAAAAGGAGGTCTTGATGATATCCTAGATGGATCTTCCCACAAGGGGGTCTTGATGATATCCCGCAGGATCTTCTCCTAGATGGAGGTCTTGGCCTCCAATGGAGTAGTGGTCTCTCTCTCTCAAGAGTAGAGATAGGTAGGAGCAAAGCTCACATACAAATGAGCTATCACTTTGCTTTTCCTAGAAAGGAGGTGGAGGTGGTCTATTTATAGTCTAAGCCACGAAGGGGTAAGTGGGAGAGGGATACAAGGCCAAAGGCCCGCGGCTGCGCACAGGCAGGGCGGTAGTACCGGACTCATGGGCGGTAGTACCGCTTGAGCGGTAGTACCGCTTGCTTTGGGCGGTAGTACCGCTTGAGCGGTAGTACCGCTTGCTTTGGTGGTAGTACCGCCCTTTCTGGACTGGGCAGGTCCTTCTTCTTCCGTCTTCGCTTCCATGCTTCCCTCATGACGGTGTAGGTGTTCCTTGGCGCTTGCACTCCTCCTCGTCATGCGTGAAGCTCCGACAATACCTATGCATGCACACGAGTGGAGTGTCAAGTAGTATACCATCCTCAAAGGGGTCAAGTGAACACGTAAACGAGAAGATTCACCTTTATGTATGAGAAGTAGAGGTCGACGTGTCACTTGCCAAACGGACTCTTGACATGGTGATGTCCGTAGGATGCTCCGCATCATCCCTTCCCCCTTGGGAAAGATCCGACCTCGGATCGAAAACCAAATCACCATGGGAAAGAGATGGCGTTGCCGTGTAGAAGTGGTCGATCACCAAGTTCTTGTCATCTTGAAGTTCCAAATGGGCACTCTCAATGTCTCACCGCCTTGTAATTCCTTCAAAAGTAGCAAAGATAACAAGCACTTGGAAAAACAAATGTGGTTGTCGTAAGAGCAAAACCAAGCATTCAAGAGGTGATTCACCCAACAAGTGTTGTCATCAAGCATAGCATATGGTTTGACAAAGAAGTGTGTCATGACATTTGGACATATAAATTGAGCACAATCAAGTACATCATGGGAACAAGCATGTAAATGGGAGGTCAAGATGCAAATATATGTGATAAGTGAACAAGCATCTACCTCAAGTTCATAGCAAGCATGCATAAAGAGCTCAATGAACGGTCTATGGTAGGCATAAGAGTCATTCACAACACCAAATATAGTGAAATGTCTAAACACATGGGGCAAGTGCAAGACAATCCAAGTATAACGTGCATAGGGTGTAGAGAAGATATCGTGGCACTCAACACAATGGAGATAGCAATTGTTCATCATGTGTGAGGCAATCAAGTCAAGCATGTGATAAGCAAAGGGACATGGCATATGTGAAGAAATGATCTTGGTGCAACCAACCATATGATAGTAGCAAGTAGTCCAAGAATTGGATGCAACACACAAGGTATATATATCATGAAGCATGGAAATGTGGTTATCATGGGTGCAAGCAATATCTCTAACATGCGTGCAAATGGTGCAAGCAACACATGAAGTATGATCCACAATATCCATGCTCATGGTTTGGGAGTTCTCAAAAGAGAAGGATATCACCTTGAAAGCATGTCCTTGTGCATTCTTCACAATGTCGAGACACAAGCAAGTGCGATGTAGAATCGGTGTGGTAGAAGGTGGCTCGTTCTCAAGAGCTCGAATGGTCAACTCACGTGAAGTGGAAGTCGACACGAAGTCCAAGTATCCTACACATGCACAAAACAAAACAAAGAAAGTATGCGCATGGTAGACAAACACATCATCCATCATGATGGTTCTCATCTTTTGCACATAGCCATTAGAAGCACAAGTGCATGAATAATATGATGCAATAATGGCTATATTCATGGCACTAGGTATATGGTGCAAAGAAGTAAGACAAGCATGCTTCACAAGAATTGTGTCAAAATCTCCAAACATGTGTGAGAATGCTATGGGGGCAATCTCATGAACAAGAAGAGAATCATTGTTGCACTCAATACATAGCAAATCATCTAGCATGAGAGAGGCAACACATGGAAATATATGACAAGAAGCAATACGAATCATGTGCAAAGCATATAGATGGTTGTCATCAACCGCATGATATGAGCACTTATAACACAAGAGACCATGATGAAGATATATCATGTGAGAGGCATGAGCATATATGTCATCAACCCAAGAAAGCAAGTAGTGGAACATGGGTGATGCAATATAGCGAGCATTCATAGCTATCAAATCAAGCAAGCTAGTAGTGCGAAGATGCAACATACTAGGAGGAATCATGGCAAACATGTCATTGGTGCAAATAGTGGGCATGAATAATTCACAAGTCATAGCACAAGCATGAAAGCAAGATATGAGTACAATATCATGAATGTATTGGCGAGAGGCCATATGTGAATAGCAATGGGTCATCATGACTCTCCCAACACAACAAGCATCAATAAAATGGGGCACATGATAAACATGGCAAAAGCAACAAGGATCTCCACCAAGCATGCAAATACACATAGGAATATCATAATGGAGAATCATGGGTAGATGCAAACAAGGGTCACAATTGCATGGCAAAGGCATAGAAGCAAGCATAGCATGCAAAGTGAACACGGTAAAATGAGCATAATGTGAGAAGTGGTAAATGGCCCATAGCCGTGTGAGAGCCAAGTAGAGGAGTTGCGCGTAGTCCTTGCGCGAAGGGGACGGTGGTAAAGAAAATCCACGTGATCCCAATTCATCGTTGCTCTCTAAAGCTCGTTTTGTCAACTCGTGGGATTGCGAGGTTGACAAGTATTCATGGGTACCTACACAAAAGAGACACAAACCAAAGAAATTGTGCGCGTGGTAAATGTACACATCATCCATCATTGATAGAGGCAGAGGTGTCCCGTCTTTCGATGAGATGGTGGATTTCGCTTTGGTGGAAGTCGACTTTGACGATCCGACTACGAAGGCGAGAGGACGCCGCGCCTTAGCAATCGCTAAACCAACTCCGAGAGGTTATTGACTACGCCGGAGCACGATCAACCTGACCACGAGGGTCTATTTCCTGCGAGCAAACGAAGAACAAGCAAGAAACTGAGATTGCAATCTGGATATTGCGAATATAAGATGAAAGCTTTATTGATCAAGGTGGGGTTCTGTGGACGCTTTGTCCGGTCGTTGAACACAAACGGCACGCCGAAGTTGCAGCTATGGCGAACTTTTGATCTAAACAAAACCCAAAATCTAAACGGTGCCCTAAGGGCTGTATATATGGAGGAAGAGGGGGTGAATTTCGTGGCCCTTGGTGGAGGGGTCCGAAACTAACCCAATCTCTTGTTTCCCCACACATACGGACTCTAGAAATAGCCTATACTAATGTATTTCGAAATTACATGGGCCTGGCCCAATAATAAGGTGACGCAGCACCTAGAATAGCCTATGGACGAATATTATGAAGTGGCATCTTGTATATTTCGTCCAAGGCTTCATGCACTCCTTATGGTGGCTTCAAAGTCCTGAAATCATCACTTGTAACTCCGTTCTTGATCCCCTTAGCATGCCATCAACTCCATGCGTGTTCTTGCTCCAATGTTCATCCTTCTCCAAGCTAGGCCCTTCATTTGTTAGCAAAACAAATGTATCCAATTTAGGCAGCATCATATTCTCATGAACATTAAAATCATTACCAAGAAACGAAAGTACCGGTGATTTAATTGGCGTCTTGCGAGCTCTAGTAATTGGTCCCGTATATGTAGCAGTAGGGGCTGTGGGTGTAACAATGGTATTGATGTCCTCATCATCCTCCCTTCTTGAAATGAAGTCGCCCTCGACGGAAGCTCATCTTCCTCACCCAAATAAGGCTTCAAATCTGCAATGTTAAAAGTGGGACTAACCCCAAAATCTGCAGGTAGCTCAAGTTTATATGCATTATCATTTATTTTCTCTAACACCTTAAAAGGACCAGCAGCACGTGGCATTAGCTTTGATTTATGCAAATCAGAAATCTATCCTCACGCAAATGTAACCAAACAAGATCTCCAGGTGCAAACACAACATGTTTTCTACCCTTATCTCCAGCAAGTTTATATTTAGCATTCATACGCTCAATGTTTTCCTTAGTTAACTCATGCATTTTTAAAATCAATTCAGCACGTTCTTTAGCATCAAAATTAACCTTCTCCGAAGATGGAAGAGGCAATAAATCAATAGGTGCACGAGGTAGGAAACCATACACAATTTCAAAAGGGCACATCTTAGTAGTAGAATGCAATGAACGATTATAAGGAAATTCAATATGAGGCAAGCATTCTTCCCACATTTTCTTATTATTCTTCAAAACAGCCCTAAGCATAGTAGACAATGTTCTATTGACTACTTCAGTTTGTCCATCAGTTTGGGGGTGACAAGTAGTACTAAAAAGCAGTTTAGTCCCCAACTTAGCCCATAAACATCTCCAAAAGTGGCTAAGAAATTTAGTATCACGATCTGAAACAATAGTATTTGGCACACCATGCAAGCGAATAATTTCACGAAAGAACAAATCAGCAACATTGACAAAGATCATCGCTTTTATGACATGGTATAAAGTGTGCCATTTTCGAGAATCTATCCACGACAACAAATATGCTATCCTCCCTTCTTTGTTCGAGGTAAACCTAAAACAAAGTCCATAGATATATCCTCCCAAGGAACACTAGGTACAGGCAAAGGCATATATAAACCATGAGGATTGAGTCGTGACTTAGCTTTTTGACATGTAGTGCAGCGAGCAACAAAACGCTCAACATCCCGCCTCATGTTTGGCCAAAAGAAATGTGTAGCTAGTATATCCTCCGTCTTCTTCACGCCAAAGTGTCCCATTAGTCCTCCTCCATGCGCCTCCTGCAACAACAAAAGACTAACGGAGCTAGCTGGAATGCATAGCTTGTTAGAACGAAACACAAATCCATCATTAACGACAAACTTGTTCCATGTTCTACCTTCTTTACAATTCTGCAATACATCTTTAAATTCAGCATCATGCACATATTGATCTTTGATGGTCTCCAAACCAAATATTTTGAAGTCAAGTTGTGAAAGCATAGTATAACGACGAGACAATGCATCAGCAATAACATTTTCTTTACCCTTCTTGTGTTTAATGACATAAGGGAAAGTCTCAATGAATTCAACCCATTTAGCATGTCTACGATTCAGTTTAGCTTGACTTTTAATATGTTTCAAAGATTCATGATCAAAATGTATAACAAATTCTTTGGGCCATAAATAATGTTGCCATGTTTCTAAAGTCCTAACAAGAGCATATAATTCTTTATCATAAGTAGAATAGTTCAGACTAGGCCCACTCAATTTTTCGAAAAGTATGCAACAGGTTTGCCATCTTGTAATAACACACCTCCTAATCCAATTCCACTAGCATCACATTCAAGCTCAAAAGTCTTATTAAAATCAGGAAGTTGGAGTAAAGGAGCATGTGTCAACTTAGCTTTCAATACCGTGAAGGCTTCTTCCCGTGCGGTACCCCAAACAAAAGGCACATCCTTCTTTGTAAGCTCGTTGAGAGGTGCAGCAATGGTGCTGAAATCTCTCACAAAACGCCTATAGAAACCAGCGAGGCCAAGGAAACTCCTCACTTGTGTGACCGCTTTGGGCTGCGGCCAACTCTCAATAGCTTCAATCTTGGCTTTATCAACTTCAATTCCTGTGGAGTAACAACATAGCCAAGAAAAGATACTCGGTCGGTGCAAAAGGTGCACTTCCCAAGGTTACCAAACAAACGTGCATCACGAGAGCATTAAAAACAGCACGTAAATGTTCCAAATGTTCTTCCAAAGATTTGCTATAAATCAGTATATCATCAAAATAGACTACCACAAATCGTCCAATGAAAGCACGTAAAACTTCGCTCATTAATCTCATGAAAGTACTAGGTGCATTAGTTAACCCAAAAGGCATGACTAACCACTCATATAATCCAAACTTAGTTTTAAATGCTGTTTTCCATTCATCTCCCAATTTCATACGAATTTGATGGTATCCACTACGCAAATCAACTTTGGAGAATATTGTAGAGCCACTCAATTCATCAAGCATATCATCTAGCCTAGGAATAGGGTGACGATAACGAATAGTAATATTATTGATGCCTCTACAATCAACACACATACGTGACGTACCATCCTTTTTCGCACTAGAATAATAGGAACAGCACAAGGACTAAGGGATTCGCGATATAACCTTTGTCGAGCAGCTCCTGTACTTGACGATAATCTCCTTCGTCTCCTCCGGATTGGTACGGTATGGTGCACGGTTGGGTAATGATGCACCGAATTAAGTCAATTTGATGCTCAATCCTCGAATAGGTGGTAATCCGGTGGCACGCCTTGTGGAAAGACGCCGTGAACTCCTGCAAAATGTTAGTGACAGCAGGGGCAAAGAGGAAGGCACGCCCTCGAATGAAAATAATGCCTCTTTGCACACAAAAGCATAGCAAATAGATTTGCTAAAATCTAGCTCATCAATATCAGATTTGGTGGCAAGTAAACATGCACTTTTCAATTTAATTTCAGAAGCAACAGTAGATGGTTTATTATTAGGCTTCATGTGTTGCTCAAATTCTTTTGCCACAATCTGATTTTCACTCTTATTTTTCTCCTGTTTTGCTTTATTAGCTCTATTAATATCATCTTTCAAAATGGACTCAGGAGTCATAGGAAGCAAAGTAATATTTTTATCCTTATGAACAAGAGTATACTGATTGTTTCTACCATGGTGTACAGAATTTTATCAAATTGCCATGGTCTACCAAGTAACAAGGAACATGCTTGCATAGGTACCACATCACAATCAACATAATCAGCATATGTAGAGATACTAAAATGCACACGAACAGACGTGTTACCTTAACCTTGCCGCTGTTGTTGAACCATTGGATGTAGTAAGGATGTGGATGTGGTCTTGTGGTGAGAGATAACTTCTCCACCATCTCCATGCTAGCCAAGTTGTTGCAGCTCCTCCATCTATGATGACGCTAATAGAACGCTCCTTCACAACTCCCTTTGTATGGAACAAATTATGCCTCTGATTTTGCTCAGCTTGTGTAACCTGCACACTCAAAACACGTTGAGCAACTAAACATTCATACCTGTCAAGATCTTCAGCAGCCATGTATTGTGTCTCATGATCGAATCATCTCCACCGTGTTCCTCATGTGTAATAAGAGCCAAAGTCTCCTCATCATAATCACTAGCGGACTCATACCCACCATCCTCAGTAGCAATCATCACACGCTGAGATTTGCATTCTCTCGCAAAATGTCCTCTTCCCTTACAACGACGACAAATAATATCACTTATGTGCCCTGTTGACGCCATGGAAGAAGAAGAGCTCTGTGCAGGCCCGGCAGGTGTGCTCTTGGCAGATAGTGGTGGTTGTGCCTGCTTTCTTGTATCACGGTTGGAGGTGGCACCTGAAGGAGGTGATGGTGCAGTGGAAGTAGATGATGCACGCGGTGTCCATGATGAAGGTCGACCTGCAGAAAAGTTAGTGCGCGCCAATGCCTGTCGATCCTGCACTTCACGTTCAGCTTTAAAAGCAAGATGGAATAAACGAGTGATATTATTATAATCCTTATAGTCTAGAATGGTCTGAATCTCTCTATTTAATCCACCTAGAAAACGTGCAAGCATAGCTTCATTCTCCTCAACAATACCACATCTAATCAAGCCAGTTTGTAATTCCTGATAATATTCTTCTACAGAATTTTTTCCTTGTCTTAAGCGCTGCAATTTTTGAAGTAATTCACGTTGATAATATGGTGGAACCCAACGAGTACGCATAGCAGTTTTCAAAGCAGCCCAAGTAGCTGGAACAGGATATAATCTACAATGTTCAGACCACCAAACACATGCAAAGCTAGTGAAAGCACAAACAGCAGCAGAACACGCTCTCCTCGTGATATTGTAAACATGTAAATCGTTGTTCAGTTTCTAACTCCCAAGTAAGATATATATCAGGAACATATCTACCCTCAAATGGTGGAATATTCAATTTCAGTTTAGGGAGATGGTCATGATCTCATACCTGAGGGGGAGCCCTAACATTGCCATTATTTGCATGTGGACGACCTGGTGGTTGTGGTGCTGGTGGTTGCACGTAGTTCTGATGTTGATCAACCTCATCCTCGTAATCTCCCACATAATCATCCTCCTCTGTACCAGCAGCAGCAGTAGCAGGAGCCAAAGAAGCACCAACAGCAGTAGCAGCGGCACCAGAATTTTGTCCTGGCTCAATAGGAACACGCTGAGCTCGTCCATACTGATTCGGAAGGGGCGAGTTGTTGTCGCTGCAGAGGTGCGATAGGTGCAGCCGGCGGTGGTTGTGGAAAACGCGAGCAATTCATCAAACTTGCTATCAAGCTTTGTTTCAAACGTCTTCTCAATGCCATCTATCTTCTCCATGGCCTCGTCAAATCTGTTTAGCACATCTTGCACCTGTCCAATCATCATTTGCTGAAACTTATCATGTAGCTGTTTGTTCGTCAGTTCTCCCAATCAGTCTCATCGGCTTGTGATCCTGCCATTGTTAGCAGCAAGAGAAACACACAAGAATATGATCCTACAGACTACTAGGAAGTGGTGGTGGTGGTGTGGTGGACAGTCACAAATCCGTCAAGCAAATCTCAAATTCTTACCAGTTCTTACCCAGCAGCAAGCGGTGATCGGCAACCGCTTGTAGTCAAAACTCTCAAAGCTTGGATAGAGCAATTACTGGGAGAGTCAAACGCACGACGAGATGTATGTGGAGCTGGGAAGGCTTATAATATGGTAGCAAAAGGGTCAGCAATAATCAATTCAGAGATGCAAAGTTGAATAAACGCCAACGACGGTATCGTGGCTGGTCCTAGGCTAGACTGTGCTAGAGACGCGAGCCTAGAACACCAACAAAATCACGGCGCGGCACGTAAACAAGGGAGGAGCACACTCTGAAATTTTTTTCTCTTTTTTTTTATTTTATTTTTGCACTTTTTTTCCTCTTTTTTTTTTTTTGCTCCGCAACAAATTTTTTTCGAAAAAGTCTACAAATGGTCTAAAAACTGCCTAGCCAGAATTTTCCAGACTTAGTTTTTTTTTGAGACTGGAACTATTTTTCTTCTGCGGATGGCTTGGAAGTTGGGGAGTCCTCTGCTGTCACGACTCGGAGTATCGCGTGATCTGGAAATCGAGAACAATGCAACAATTACTGGACTCGGACTAGGACTGGTGGCGGAGATGAATCTGGTGGAACTCGGACTGGTGGCGGAGATGAATCTGGTGGAACTCGGACAGGTGGCGGATATATGTTGCAGGTGAACTCGGATTGGCGTGATGGCGGCGGATATGTGGTGGCGTATATGGATTCGGATTGGCGGTGATGATGCGGTGGTGGTATATGGCAGCGGCGACGTGACAACCTGTGAACAGAACTCGAAACTCTAAAAGACTAGACGCTAAGACCAGCAACTTGACACGACGATGCAACCGCAAATTCAACAAAGCAAATACAGAAAAGATTATGCAAAGGCTCAGATTGGTTCGGATGGGATGAACTAACCCTAATTTTTTTGTGGCTTTTTCGTGGACTATAGGTATGAAGAACAGACTCGATCTAAACTACGAAAAACTGTAAAATCTCACCGAGCAACCTGGAAATCTGATACCACTTGATAGAGGCAGAGGTGTCCCGTCTTTCGATGAGATGGTGGATTTCGCTTTGGTGGAAGTCGACTTTGACGATCCGACTACGAGCGTGCGAGGACGTCGCGCCTTAGCAATCGCTAAACCAACTCCGAGAAGTTATTGACCACGCCGGAGCACGATCAACCTGACCACGAGGGTCTATTTCCTGCGAGCAAACGAAGAACAAGCAAGAAACTGAGATTACAATCTGGATATTGCGAATATAAGATGAAAGCTTTATTGATCAAGGTGGGGTTCTGTGGCGCTTTGTCTGGTCGTTGAACACAAACGGCACGCGGTTGCAGCTATGGCGAACTTTTGATCTAAACAAAACCCAAAATCTAAACGGTGCCCTAAGGGCTGTATATATGGAGGAAGAGGGGAGAATTTCGTGGCCCTTGGTGGAGGGGTCCGAAACTAACCCTATCTCTTGTTTCCCCACACATACGGACTCTAGAAATAGCCTATACTAATGTATTTCGAAATTACATGGGCCTGGCCCAATAATAAGGTGACGCAGCACCTAGAATAGCCTATGGACGAATATTATGAAGTGGCATCTTGTATATTTCGTCCAAGGCTTCATGCACTCCTTATGGTGGCTTCAAAGTCCTGAAATCATCACTTGTAACTCCGTTCTTGATCCCCTTGCGCATGCCATCAACTCCATGCGTGTTCTTGCTCCAATGTTCATCCTTCTCCAAGCTAGGCCCTTCATTTGTAAGCAAAACAAATGTATCCAATTTAGGCAGCATCATATTCTCATGAACATTAAAATCATTACCAAGAAACGAAAGTACCGGTGATTTAATTGGCGTGTGTATAGCAGCAGGGCTGTGGGTGTAACAATGGTAGCTCTAGTAATTGGTCCCGTGCATATGTAACAGATAGGGGCTGTGGGTGTAACAATGGTATTGATGTCCTCATCAATCATGATGTGTATGTGCACGTGTGAGTTAGCACAAGATAAGCATCGCTCAAAGAAATTTGATGCGTGGTATAGGAACATGTCATCCATCATGAAAGAATAGTTGTTATGTATGACACGATGGGGACACCAATTGAGAATGCAAGTATATGGCACATCAATAGTATGTTTATTCGTGGGTAGCATATGGTGCAAACAAGTATGGGGATCATGCAATGAATGGGATGGATCAAATTCCCCGAACATGTATGAGGAAACTATGGGGCCTCCTCATGAGCAATATCGAAACAATGCATATCCGGTTAGGTGGTCATGGCATGGCATATGAGATAAATGATGCAAAGGAGCATATCAATATCATCACAAGAAAAACAAATGCCACTAACCATGTGCTTGTCATCTATGCCATATGTGCAAATTGGGTTTATTTTAATGGCATATGCATAGTCACTATGAAGAGATTGCAAATAAGAAATATGATGGATCTCATGCATAGCATATGACAAGTCAAGCGGATTATCAAACATGATGTGACCTAAAGAATTGTCACAAGAAATCCTATGTAACATGGCATCACAACTAATAGACTCCACAATAGAATCATCATACTCATCATAAATGGGCAAATCATCGCATGGGGAAATCATACTAGCATGAAGCATGGCAATAGGTGGATCAACATCATGCAAGAAATCAATGTCAAGAATGTCCACTAGTGGGACTAGAGCATCACCGTCACCTTTGTTACCTTTATCATTCCACTCAAGTGGTGTAGGTGAGGTGGGAAAGACCAAATGGTGGTCATCTTCATCTTGATGGAACCATGTGGGGGGTGCATCATAATCCACCATGGCCATCGTCTTGTCCAAAGGGAGGACGAAGTCGTCGAGGATCGGCGCGTCATCATAAATGGGACCTGGCACCAACCGAGAAGACACAGTAGAGGTAGAGGTCAAGTTGTTAGAAATACAAATGGCCTCACGAGACCTATCAACTATCTCACTCTCTCTATGTGGTGGTTCACTCACTCCCTCAAAAAAGGTGCACTCAAACTCACGTATGGTGGAGTCACTCATCTCACTCAAGTGGTGGGGGTTGTGGCTCTCCTCACATGGGAATTGTGGCAACTCATCATATATGGGGCTAGTGGTGAAGTCACTCTCACTCTCAATATGGTGACACAAGTCACTCAAGTCATCATACGTCGCCGTGGTCGAAGGGAAGATCCCATGCTCAACCATCTCGTCGTCGTCGCCGTGGATGAAGGCCGAAGATGGCACATCATCACTCTCCTCCATGACCGAAGGGAAATTCCCATGCTCGATCATCTCGTCACCGTCGCCGTAGATGAACGCCGAAGATGGCACATCATCACTCTCGCCTCCAAGGATGGAAGCATCATCCTTGCTCGCCACCTTGTCGCTCGCCTCCAAAGCTTGGTCCTTGAGGGTCTCCGTAGTCGCACTCGTCAAGCACCGCCTTGAAAAAGAGTCAAAGTAGACTCGGCATCATCAATGCCACAAAGAGGGATGGCGGTGAAGTCACACTTGGGAGCATCGCCTTGGAGCTTGTCGGCCTTGGACATCATGGTGGTACTAGCCTCATGCTTGTCGAGAGCTTGGTCGCCGCAAAGTTTGCTTGGGGTGGAGAAGCCTTGGCCTTCATGAGTTCTTGTTCCGCCTTGAGAGCACCAATGTAGTTGTCGCCGATGGACTTGTAGTTCTCGAGGAAGATGGTCTTGGAGATGTCGTTGTAATCCCATCATGAAGTGGAACTTCATTGACATGGGGTCGCCCACGCCGCTCGTCAAGGCAATCATGATCTCCTTGAAGTACTTGTCGATGGACTTGGATCCTTGGGTGGTGTTCTCCAATTGGCGTCGGTTGTTCCGTAGGTTGGAGGCACAAACTCGCCGCCGAAAGCTCTCTTCGCCTTGGGCCAACTCATGTCGTAGTACTCAAGGTGTGTGAAGCCACCATGCCAATGCGTAGTCGTGGAAGTTTCTTGTGGCGCACTTCACTTGATCTTCGGACGAACTTGATGTAGCTTGAGGTAGTCGTCCATCAAACGCTCCCACTCGAGGTACTCCTCGGTTCTTGAGTCCCATAGAAAGGAATCTTGTGGTCGGTGTCGAGGTCGTAGTAGCTCGTGGAAGTCACGGACTTGAGCTTGGGTAGCTTCTCTTGAGTGTAGTCTTGAGGTTCTTGTTGGTGAAGATGCCATATGTCCGTAGGCGAAGATGCCTTGAAGTCGCTTGGCGAAGATGCCAAGGGAGATGGTGAAGTCGTTGAGCGGTTGTTGGTGTTGAGCTCTTGACCTTCACCTTCTTGTTGGTGATGGTGTCGATGCCAATGTGATCTTGCCGGAGATGGTAGCTCGGAAGCATGTGCTCTTGGGCGTCTTCTCGAAGATGAGGCAGATCGCTTGTAGGACTTGATGAGGGCTTTGATCTCCTCCATGCGCTTGTCCATCTTGGCGTCGGAGTTGTTGTTCATGGCATCGAACTCGTCGTTGTTGCTGTAGACCGAAGATGAAATGCCTTGCCTATCCATCACAAGACTCGAGTAGAGGTGAGTAGGAAATGAGATAAACAATACCAAGTTACCTTTTCCCAAAGTTGAGGATGCATCCCGTTTCACTCAATGTGAAATGAAAGAATAGTGGAATTGGTACCGGACTTGTTCACTCACACCTATCAAGTAAAGCTTATGGTAGAGCTCGGTGAGGATAGTCGCACAAAAAATTGATGCAAAATGTTAGCAAGAGTCAATAATGTTGAAAAAGATTCACAAATTCGCAAGTGAAACAAGTAGACCAATAGCAAAGAATGGCACACGGAAACACACACACGGATAGATAAATGGGGTCGTGCAACCAAGGAATGAGCACAAAATGTGGAATCCACGGAAAACGCTCGTGTTGCACAACTCAAGAGAGACGCTAGCACGATTGCTCAAGAGGCGGATACGACACTTGTGCACAACCTATAAGATGCAAAATGGGTATTCTTTCTATCCCAAGTATGCTATATATGTATGGTTCCCGGTGTTTCTCTCAAGCATGATATCATATGATGTAGATTTTGGTATGGCTCTTATGTGCAATGGGGTATGATGCTATGGCACTTGCTCACGAGCTCTTTGCTCTCTTTTTGCTTAAAAGCTTTTTCTCTTTTTTTTTCTATGGCCACTTTTGCACAATGCACAAACCAAGATAGCAATTGTGTATATGCGGGAACAAACTTGAGGCACAATGGATGATATGATACCAAGATGATATGGTATGTATGCAATGGAAGGTATGGACCACTAATGTGCACAAGTAACGTTGCCGGCAATACTCAAATGGCTAGTCTCGATAGGTAAGTGACGCAAAATGGGCTGGGGTTAACAATGCAATTTGCAAGGGATATACAAAGGTGTCGCCGAGGTTACCGTGCGTTTGCGATGATGAGTGGCGGTGTTCTTGGTGTAGACACCAAGATGATGGAGACTCGTCCCTAAGTAGCCGAAACACCTTAGGAAACGGAAAAACCGCAAACTCAAAATCTCAAATGACAAATGTCAAATGGTGGTAGCGGAAAGCGGTGGTGGTGTTGCACTAGGCAATGCGGAAGTGGGATGATGGGTTATACATGGTGTAAGAGTTGGAAGCACATGGTCCCTAAGTAGCCGAAACACCTTAGGAGACACAAGCCACAACTCAAAAAAGCTCAAACAACAATTGGGTTAAGTTGGGTTGTCGGAAGTGTATGGTGGGCAAGGTTATGTGGAAGTGGTGGCGGTGGTGGTGGTTGATGAAGAAGCAACCGTCCCTAAGTAGCCTAAACACCTTAGGAGACTCAAATCACAACTCAAACAACCACTAATGCTATAAGGAACAAAATGGGTTAGGTTGCGGAAGTCGGTGGTGGTTATGCGGATGTTGTGGTGGAAGCCCTAGGCAAAGATGCCAAAACTCACCAAATGTGATGGAGTCAAATGATGTTGGTAGTATTTTTGTGGGAAGGGGGATGTCAATAGCTTCAAAACGAGCTAAAGAACGTCAAAATCGGAGTTCGGATGAATTAGTTATGGCCGAAACGGTGAAACTCGGAAAGCTGAAACTGGCCAGGGCGGTAGTACCGCTCGGGAGGGCGGTAGTACCGCTCGTGTCGGGTTTTTTCGACTATTTCGGGTGGAACGGGGCCTGGCGGTAGTACCGTTCGCGGGGCGGTAGTACCGCTTGAGGTTCTCAGCGGTAGTACCGCTCTGTAGGGCGGTAGTACCGCTCGTGTCGGGATTTTTCGCAGATCGAATCGGGGCGCGATTTTGGGGCGGAAATGGATGATTTCGGGGGCAAAATTTGATGGATTTCGTGGATGGAAAGAGGGGAAACTTGGGGGAATGCTAGATCCACTTGAAACCAAGCAAATCCATGGATCAAAATCAACAAAACATCATCAAACCAACAAATCACAAAAAATTTGGGGCTATTTTTGGTGGGGATTTTCGAATTTAGGACGAAAACAACAAAATCAAGCTAGAAAACATGGGGTAGGGGCTCCAAAAACGTGATCAACATGGCTCATGATACCATATGATGTAGGGTGGAACCCTAATTCGCCGATCTTTCACGCTTGGAGGGGATCCTCAAGAACACGATGAACACGGCGAAGAACGGGAGAAATCACAAGGGAAACACTCAAGAACAAGTCCAAATCACACATCCACTAGACAATCAAACACACAAGATCACAAGGTACATGAACAACAAAGGGAAAGATACAAGGTAAGGTTCATCTCCAAAAGGAGGTCTTGATGATATCCTAGATGGATCTTCCCACAAGGGGTCTTGATGATATCCCGCAGGATCTTCTCCTAGATGGAGGTCTTGGCCTCCAATGGAGTAGTGGTCTCTCTCTCTCAAGAGTAGAGATAGGTAGGAGCAAAGCTCACATACAAATGAGCTATCACTTTGCTTTTCCTAGAAAGGAGGTGGAGGTGGTCTATTTATAATCTAAGCCACGAAGGGGTAAGTGGGAGAGGATACAAGGCCAAAGGCCAGGCGGCTGCTTGCAAGATGGCAGGGCGGTAGTACCGGACTCATGGGCGGTAGTACCGCTTGAGCGGTAGTACCGCTTGCTTTGGGCGGTAGTACCGCTTGAGAGGTAGTACCGCTTGCTTTGGGCAGTAGTACCGCCCTTTCTGGACTGGGCAGGTCCTTCTTCTTCCGTCTTCGCTTCCATGCTTCCCTCGTGGACGGTGTAGGTGTTCCTTGGCGCTTGCACTCCTCCTCGTCATGCGTGAAGCTCCGACAATACCTATGCATGCACACGAGTGGAGTGTCAAGTAGTATACCATCCTCAAAGGGGTCAAGTGAACACGTGTAAAGGAGAAGATTCACCTTTATGTATGAGAAGTAGAGGTCGCACGTGTCACTTGCCAAACGGACTCTTGACATGGTGATGTTCGTAGGATGCTCCGCATCACTTTCCTTTCGAAGTGTTTGCAAAACAAGCTTAACATGATCAAGATGCTCTTTCATGGTTTTGCTAAACACAAGAATGTCATCGAAGTAAACCACAACAAATATTCCAATGTATGGGCGAAGTACATGATGCATAAGACGCAAAAAAGTTCCGGGAGCCTCCGACAAACCCATAGGCATAACCAACCATTCATATAAGCCAAATTTTGTTTTGAAAGCAGTTTTCCATTCATCACCCTCATGAATGCGGATTTGATAATAGCCACTTTTAAGATCAATTTTGAGAAAAAGTTGGCTCCACTAAGTTCATCAAGCATATCATCTAAGCGAGGAATGGGATGCCTATAGCGCACGGTGATAGCATTTATGGGTCTACAATCGAGCACAAGCGGAAACTTCCATCGGGCTTAGGCACAAGTATAACGGCACGGCACAAGGGCTTAAGCTTTCACGTACATGACCGTTGTCGAGTAGTTGTTGTACTTGCCGTTGAATCTCCTTGGTTTCTTCGGGATTGACACGGTAGGGAGCTTTGTTTGGAAGTGGCGCTCGGGGATGAGGTCGATTCGATGCTCAATGCCTCAAGAGGAGGTAGACCCGGAGGTAGCTCATCGGGAAAACATCTTGAAATTCCTGCAAAGAGATTGAAACACCAAAGGTAGCTCATGAGTGGTGTTAGTTTGTGGTTCTCCATCCTTGCACACTAGGACAAAGTGCATCACACTCGATGGGTTCTCACACACTTCTCTCATCTCATGTTTGGTGGCTAATAGTATGAGGTTTTTCTCTCTAGGCGAAGAGGCGCTCAAATTTGGCTTGTGGCTCTCGCTCACTTTTTGGTGGCTCACTTTCTCACTCTTCTCTCTTTGGTTGGTGGCTTGTTTGTCGGCTATCACTTGACTAGGAGACATGGGTCGTAGGACATATTCTTTGCCTTTCATCTTGAAGCTATAGTGGTTTGTACGCCCATTGTGGTAGACACCACGGTCGAATTGCCATGGCCGACCAAGGAGGAGGTGGCAAACGGTCATTAGGACCACATCACACTCCAAAGTGTCTTCATATGCACCGATTTTGAAGGATACTTGGACCGTATGCTCAACTCGTATAGTGCCGGAGTCACTTAGCCATTGAACCTTGTATGGTTGCGGATGCTTCTTTTTGACCAATTGGAGCTTGGAGCATAGTTCTTCGCTTGCCAAGTTGTGGCAACTACCTCCATCAATGATGACCTTGTGATGAGGACATCAATACAATTGTTACACCCACAGCCCCTGCTGCTATACATACTGGACCAATTACTAGAGCTCGCGCACGCCAACTAAATTACCAGGTACTTTCGTTTCTTGGTAATGATTCTAATGTTCATGAGAATATGATGCTGCCTAAATTGGATACATTTGTTTTGCTTACAAATGAAGGGCCTAGCTTGGAGAAGGATGAACATTGGAGCAAGAACAAGCATGGAGATGATGGCATGCGCAAGGGGGACAAGAATGGAGTTACAAGTGATGATTTCAGGACTTTGAAGCCACCATAATGAGTGCATGAAGCCTTGGACGAAATATACAAGATGCAACTTCATAAATTTTTTCCAGAGGCTATTCTAGGTGCTGCGTCACCTTATTATTGGGCCAGGCCCATGTAATTTCGAAATACATTAGTATAGGCTATTTTTAGAGTCCGTATGTGTGGGGAAACAAGAGATAGGGTTAGTTTCGGACCCCTCCACCAAGGGCCACGAAATTCACCCCCTCTTCCTCCATATATACAGCACTTAGGGCCCCGTTTAGACTTTGGGTTTTGTTTAGATTAAAAGTTCGCCATAGCTGCAACTTCGCGTACTTCGTTTGTGTACAACGACCAGACAAAGGCGTCACAGAACCCCACCTTGATCAATAAAGCTTTCATCTTATATTCGCAATATGCAGATTGCAATCTCAGTTTCTTGCTTGTTCTTCGTTTGCTCGTAGGAAACAGGCCTTCGTGGTCAGGTTGATCGTGCTCCGGCGTGGTTAATAACCTCTCGGAGTTGGTTTAGCGATTGCTAAGGCGCGACGTCCTCGCACGTTCGTAGTCGGATCGTCAAAGTCGACTTCCACCAAAGCGAAATCCACCATCTCATCGAAAGACGGGACACCTTTGCCTCTATCAAGTGGTATCAGTTTTCAGGTTGCTCGGTGAGATTTTACAGTTTTTCGTAGTTTATCGAGTCTGTTCTTCATACCTATAGTCCACGAAAAAGCCAAAAAAAATTAGGGTTAGTTCATCCCGTCCGAACCAATCTGAGCCTTTGCATAATCTTTTCTGTATTTGCTTTGTTGAATTTGCGGTTGCATCGTCGTGTCAAGTTGCTGGTCTTAGCGTCTAGTCTTTTAGAGTTTCGAGTTCTGTTCACAGGTTGTCACATCGCCGCTGCCATATACCACCACCACATATTCACCGCCAATCCGAATCCATATACGCCACCACATATCCGCCGCCATCACGCCCATCCGAGTCCACCTGCAACATATATCCGCCACCAGTCCGAGTTCCACCAGATTCATCTCCGCCACCAGTCCGAGTTCCACCAGATTCATCTCCGCCACCAGTCCGAGTTCCACCAGATTCATCTCCGCCACCAGTCCTAGTCCGAGTCCAGTAATTGTTGCATTGTTCTCGATTTCCAGATCACGCGATACTCCGAGTCGTGACAGCAGAGGAGTCCCCAACTTCCAAGCCATCCGCAGAAGAAAAATAGTTCCAATTTCAAAAAAAAATCTGGCTAGGCAGTTTTTAGACCATTTGTAGACTTTTCCGAAAAAATTTTGTTGCGGAGCAAAAAAAAAAAGAGGAAAATAAGTGCAAAAAAAGGAAAAAAAGAGAAAAAAAATTCTCAGAGTGTGCTCCTCCCTTGTTTACGTGCAGCGCCGTGATTTTGTTAGTGTTCTAGGCTCGCGTCTCTAGCACGGTCTAGCCTAGGACCAGCATAGTGATAGAGGCAGAGGTGTCCCGTCTTTCGATGAGATGGTGGATTTCGCTTTGGTGGAAGTCGACTTTGACGATCCGACTACGAGCGTGCGAGGACGTCGCGCCTTAGCAATCGCTAAACCAACTCCGAGAGGTTATTGACCACGCCGGAGCACGATCAACCTGACCACGAGGGTCTATTTCCTGCGAGCAAACGAAGAACAAGCAAGAAACTGAGATTGCAATCTGGATATTGCGAATATAAGATGAAAGCTTTATTGATCAAGGTGGGGTTCCGTGACGCCTTTGTCTGGTCGTTGAACATAAAAATCACGCGAAGTTGCAGCTATGGCGAACTTTTGATCTAAACAAAACCCAAGTCTAAGCGGTGCCCTAAGGGCTGTATATATGGAGGAAGAGGGGTGAATTTCGTGGCCCTTGGTGGAGGGGTCCAAACTAACCCTATCTCTTGTTTCCCCACACATACGGACTCTAAAAATAGCCTATACTAATGTATTTCGAAATTACATGGGCCTGGCCCAATAATAAGGTGACGCAGCACCTAGAATAGCCTATGGACGAATATTATGAAGTGGCATCTTGTATATTTCGTCCAAGGCTTCATGCACTCCTTATGGTGGCTTCAAAGTCCTGAAATCATCACTTGTAACTCCGTTCTTGATCCCTTATGCATGCCATCAACTCCATGTGTGTTCTTGCTCCAATGTTCATCCTTCTCCAAGCTAGGCCCTTCATTTGTAAGCAAAACAAATGTATCCAATTTAGGCAGCATCATATTCTCATGAACATTAGAATCATTACCAAGAAACGAAAGTACCTGGTAATTTAGTTGGCGTGCGCGAGCTCTAGTAATTGGTCCAGTATGTATAGCAGCAGGGGCTGTGGGTGTAACAATGGTATTGATGTCCTCATCACATAGTACCGTCGTTGAGCGTTTATTCAACTTTGCATCTCTGAATTGATTATTGCTGACCTTTTTTTTGCTACCATATTATAAGCCTTCCCAGCTCCACATACATCTACGTCGTGCGTTTGATTCTCCCTGGTAATCGCTATAGCCAAGCTTTGAGAGTTTTGACTACAACGGTTGCCGATCACCGCCTGCTGCTGGGTAAGAACTGGTAAGAATTTGAGATTTGCTTGACGGATTTGTGACTGTCCACCACACCACCACCACCACTTCCTAGTAGTCTGTAGGATCATATTCTTGTGTGTTTCTATTGCTACTAACCATGGTAGGATCACAAGCCGATGAGACTGATTGGGAGAACCTGACGAACAAACAGCTACATGATAAGTTTCAGCAAATGATGATTGGACAGGTGCAAGATGTGCTAAACAGATTTGATGAGGCCATGGAGAAGATAGATGGCATTGAGAAGACGTTTGAAACAAAGCTTGATAGCAAGTTTGATGAATTGCTCGCGCGTTTTCCACAACCACCGCCGGCTGCACCTATCGCACCTCTGCAACGACAACAACTACGCCCCCTTCCGAATCAGTATGGACGAGCTCAGCGTGTTCCTATTGAGCCAGGGCAAAATTCTGGTGCCGCTGCTACTGCTGTTGGTGCTTCTTTGGCTCCTGCTACTGCTGCTGGTGGTACCGAGGAGGATGATGAGTATGTGGACGATTATGAGGATGAGGTTGATCAACATCAGAACTACGTGCAACCACCAGCACCACAACCACCATGTCGTCCACATGCAAATAATGGCAATATTAGGGCTCCCCCTCAGGTACGAGATCATGACCATCTACCTAAACTGAAATTGAATATTCCACCATTTGAGGGTAGATATGTTCCTGATATATATCTTACTTGGGAGTTAGAAACTGAACAACGATTTACATGTTTACAATATCCTGAGGAGAGACGTGTTCCTGCTGCTGTTTGTGCTTTCACTAGCTTTGCATGTGTTTGGTGGTCTGAACATTGTAGATTATATCCTGTTCCAGCTACTTGGGCTGCTTTGAAAACTGCTATGCGTACTCGTTGGGTTCCACCATATTATCAACGTGAATTACTTCAAAAATTGCAGCGCTTAAGACAAGGAAAAAACTCTGTAGAAGAATATTATCAGGAATTACAAACTGGCTTGATTAGATGTGGTATTGTTGAGGAGAATGAAGCTATGCTTGCACGTTTTCTGGGTGGATTAAATAGAGAGATTCAGACCATTCTAGACTATAAGGATTATAATAATATCACTCGTTTATTCCATCTTGCTTGTAAAGCTGAACGTGAAGTGCAGGATCGACAGGCATTGGCGCGCACTAACTTTTCTGCAGGTCGACCTTCATCATGGACACCACGTGCATCATCTACTTCCACTGCACCATCACCTCCTTCAGGTGCCACCTCCAACCGTGATACAAGAAAGCAGGCACAACCACCACTATCTGCCAAGAGCACACCTGCCAGGCCTGCACAGAGTTCTTCTTCTTCCATGGCGTCAACAGGGCACACAAGTGATATTATTTGTCGTCGTTGTAAGGGAAGAGGACATTTTGCGAGAGAATGCAAATCTCAGCGTGTGATGATTGCTACTGAGGATGGTGGGTATGAGTCCGCTAGTGACTATGATGAGGAGACTTTGGCTCTTATTACACATAAGGAACACGGTGGAGATGATTCTGATCATGAGACACAATACATGGCTGCTGAAGATGCTAACAGGTATGAATGTTTAGTTGCTCAACGTGTTTTGAGTGTGCAGGTTACACAAGCTGAGCAAAATCAGAGGCATAATTTGTTCCATACAAAGGGAGTTGTGAAGGAACGTTCTATTCGCGTCATCATAGATGGAGGGAGCTGCAACAACTTGGCTAGCATGGAGATGGTGGAGAAGCTATCTCTCACCACAAGACCACATCCACATCCTTACTACATCCAATGGTTCAACAACAGCGGCAAGGTTAAGGTAACACGTACTGTTCGTGTGCATTTTAGTATCTCTACATATGCTGATTATGTTGATTGTGATGTGGTACCTATGCAAGCATGTTCCTTATTACTTGGTCGACCATGGCAATTTGATAAAAATTATGTACACCATGGTAGAAACAATCAGTATACTCTTGTTCATAAGGATAAAAATATTACTTTGCTTCCTATGACTCCTGAGTCCATTTTGAAAGATGATATTAATAGAGCTAATAAAGCAAAACAGGAGAAAATAAGAGTGAAAATCAGATTGTGGCAAAAGAATTTGAGCAACATATGAAGCCTAATAGTAAACCATCTAGTGTTGTTTCTGAAATTAAATTGAAAAGTGCATGTTTACTTGCCACTAAATCTGATATTGATGAGCTAGATTTTAGCAAATCTGTTTGCTATGCTTTTGTGTGCAAAGAGGCATTATTTTCATTCGAGGACGTGCCTTCCTCTTTGCCCCTGCTGTCACTAACATTTTGCAGGAGTTCGCTGGCGTCTTTCCACAAGACGTGCCACCGGATTACCACCTATTCGAGGGATTGAGCATCAAATTGACTTAATTCCCGGTGCATCATTACCCAACCGTGCACCATACCGCACCAATCCAGAGGAGACGAAGGAGATTATCGTCAAGTACAGGAGCTGCTCGACAAAGGTTATATCGCGAATCCCTTAGTCCTTGTGCTGTTCCTATTATTCTAGTGCCGAAAAAGGATGGTACATCACGTATGTGTGTTGATTGTAGAGGCATCAATAATATTACTATTCGTTATCGTCACCCTATTCCTAGGCTAGATGATATGCTTGATGAATTGAGTGGTTCTACAATATTCTCCAAAGTTGATTTGCGTAGTGGATACCATCAAATTCGTATGAAATTGGGAGATGAATGGAAAACAGCATTTAAAACTAAGCTTGGATTATATGAGTGGTTAGTCATGCCTTTTGGGTTAACTAATGCACCTAGTACTTTCATGAGATTAATGAACGAAGTTTTACGTGCTTTCATTGGACGATTTGTGGTAGTCTATTTTGATGATATACTGATTTATAGCAAATCTTTGGAACAACATTTGGAACATTTACGTGCTGTTTTTAATGCTCTACGTGATGCACGTTTGTTTGGTAACCTTGGGAAGTGCACCTTTTGCACCGACCGAGTATCTTTTCTTGGCTATGTTGTTACTCCACAGGGAATTGAAGTTGATAAAGCCAAGATTGAAGCTATTGAGAGTTGGCCGCAGCCAAAACGGTCACACAAGTGAGGAGTTTCCTTGGCCTCGCTTAGTTTCTATAGGCGTTTTGTGAGAGATTTCAGCACCATTGCTGCACCTCTCAATGAGCTTACAAAGAAGGATGTGCCTTTTGTTTGGGGTACCGCATAGGAAGAAGCCTTCACGGTATTGAAAGATAAGTTGACACATGCTCCTTTACTCCAACTTCCTGATTTTAATAAGACTTTTGAGCTTGAATGTGATGCTAGTGGAATTGGATTAGGAGGTGTGTTATTACAAGATGGCAAACCTGTTGCATACTTTTCTGAAAAATTGAGTGGGCCTAGTCTGAATTACTCTACTTATGATAAAGAATTATATGCTCTTGTTCGGACTTTAGAAACATGGCAACATTATTTATGGCCCAAAGAATTTGTTATACATTCTGATCATGAATCTTTGAAACATATTAAAAGTCAAGCTAAACTGAATCGTAGACATGCTAAATGGGTTGAATTCATTGAGACTTTCCCTTATGTCATTAAACACAAGAAGGGTAAAGAAAATGTTATTGCTGATGCATTGTCTCGTCGCTATACTATGCTTTCACAACTTGACTTCAAAATATTTGGTTTGGAGACCATCAAAGATCAATATGTGCATGATGCTGATTTTAAAGATGTATTGCAGAATTGTAAAGAAGGAAGAACATGGAACAAGTTTGTTGTTAATGATGGATTTGTGTTCCGTGCTAACAAGCTATGCATTCCAGCTAGCTCCGTTCGTCTTTTGTTGTTGCAGCAGGCGCATGGAGGAGGACTAATGGGACACTTTGGCGTGAAGAAGACGGAGGACGTACTTGCTACACATTTCTTTTGGCCAAAGATGAGACGGGATGTTGAGCGTTTTATTGCTCGCTGCACTACATGTCAAAAAGCTAAGTCACGACTCAATCCTCATGGTTTATATATGCCTTTGCCTGTACCTAGTGTTCCTTGGGAGGATATATCTATGGACTTTGTTTTAGGTTTACCTAGAACAAAGAAGGGGAGGGATAGCATATTTGTTGTGGTGGATAGATTCTCGAAAATGGCACACTTTATACCATGTCATAAAAGCGATGATGCTGTCAATGTTGCTGATTTGTTCTTTCGTGAAATTATTCGCTTGCATGGTGTGCCAAATACTATTGTTTCAGATCGTGATACTAAATTTCTTAGCCACGTTTGGAGATGTTTATGGGCTAAGTTGGGGACTAAACTGCTTTTTAGTACTACTTGTCACCCCCAAACTGATGGACAAACTGAAGTAGTCAATAGAACATTGTCTACTATGCTTAGGGCTGTTCTAAAGAAAAATAAGAAAATGTGGGAGGAATGCTTGCCTCATATTGAATTTGCTTATAATCGTTCATTGCATTCTACTACTAAGATGTGGCCTTTTGAAGTTGTGTATGGTTTCCTACCTCGTGCACCTATTGATTTGTTGCCTCTTCCATCTTCGGAGAAGGTTAATTTTGATGCTAAAGAACGTGCTGAATTGATTTTAAAAATGCATGAGTTAACTAAGGAAAACATTGAGCGTATGAATGCTAAATATAAACTTGCTGGAGATAAGGGTAGAAAACATGTTGTGTTTGCACTGGAGATCTTGTTTGGTTACATTTGCGTAAGGATAGATTTCTGATTTGCAAATCAAAGCTAATGCCACGTGCTGCTGGTCCCTTTAAGGTGTTGGAGAAAGTAAATGATAATGCTTATAAACTTGAGCTGCCTGCAGATTTTGGGGTTAGTCCCACTTTTAACATTGCAGATTTGAAGCCATATTTGGGTGAGGAAGATGAACTTCCGTCGAGGACGACTTCATTTCAAGAAGGGGAGGATGATGAGGACATCAATACAATTGTTACACCCACAGCCCCTGCTGCTATACATCTTGGACCAATTACTAAAGCTCACAAGACGCCAACTAAATTACCAGTACTTTCGTTTCTTGGTAATGATTCTAATGTTCATGAGAATATGATGCTGCCTAAATTGGATACATTTGTTTTGCTTACAAATGAAGGGCCTAGCTTGGAGAAGGATGAACATTGGAGCAAGAACAAGCATGGAGATGATGGCATGCTAAGGGGACAAGAATGGAGTTACAAGTGATGATTTCAGGACTTTGAAGCCACCATAATGAGTGCATGAAGCCTTGGACGAAATATACAAGATGCCACTTCATAAATTTTGTCCAGAGGCTATTCTAGGTGCTCGTCACCTTATTATTGGGCCAGGCCCATGTAATTTCGAAATACATTAGTATAGGCTATTTTAGAGTCCGTATGTGTGGGAAACAAGAGATAGGGTTAGTTTGGACCCCTCCAACAAGGGCCACGAAATTCACCCCCTCTTCCTCCATATATACAGCCCTTAGGGCCCCGTTTAGACTTTGGGTTTTGTTTAGATTAAAAGTTCGCCATAGCTGCAACTTCGCGTACTTCGTTTGTGTACAACGACCAGACAAAGGCGTCACAGAACCCCACCTTGATCAATAAAGCTTTCATCTTATATTCGCAATATCCAGATTGCAATCTCAGTTTCTTGCTTGTTCTTCGTTTGCTCGCAGGAAATAGACCTTCGTGGTCAGGTTGATCGTGCTCCGGTGTGGTCAATAACCTCTCGGAGTTGGTTTAGCGATTGCTAAGGCGCGACGTCCTCGCACGTTCGTAGTCGGATTGTCAAAGTCGACTTCCACCAAAGCGAAATCCACCATCTCATCGAAAGACGGGACACCTTTGCCTCTATCACCTTGACGGATCTCCCATTGATGCCGGCCTTTGTGTGGAAGATGTGGCATCGTTGGTCTTCTTCTTGGTGATGTTGAAGTGTTAAGACTTTGGAGACAACAAGAGCGGGGCTTGTATCTTCATCACAAAAGACTTGATCATCTTCATCCTCGTTGATGCGCCGGTGCATGGCCACTTGCTCAATAGCGTCCATTTCATCTTCACTCATTGAGTCGTAGGTGCCATCGTCGTTTAGTATCATGGTACGCTTGTTGGTGCATTCATATGACTTGTGGCCTCGGCCGCCGCAAGTAAAACACTTGAAGGAGCTTGTCTTGACGGTCTCATCGGTTGGAGTAGATGATGAAGCACGCGGCTTGGAGTTGCTTGTAGTAGGAGGAAGACGACTTGAACTTGTAGAAGTTTTCTTGTAACTTGACTTGTCGTCGTCATTGCTTGTAAAAGGCTTGGTTGATGTCGAAGTTGGAGTAGTTGTTGAAGCTTGATTGTTGGAGAGGCCGTATGTCTTGGATGAGTACTTGGCGTACTTGAAGTCATCTTGCACTTGTCGTTCCGCCTTTGTAGCTTGATGCACGAGCTCAATGAGGTTGGTATAAGGTTGGAAGTCGGCGATCTTCTTGATGAGATGGTTGAGTCCATTCAAGAATCGTGCCATTGTTTGCTCATCATCTTCTTTGACATTGGCTCGAATCATGGCAATCTCCATTTCTTTGTAGTATTCTTCAACACTCTTTGTTCCTTGCTTGAGGAGTTGTAGCTTCTTGAAGAGATCACGGTTGTAGTAGGTGGGCACAAAGCGTGCTCGCATGACATCCTTCATTTGAGCCCAAGTGGTGATTGGAGGTTCACCTCTTGCTTGTCAGCACTCAAGGATTTGTTCCCACCATATGAGCACATAGTCTTGGAACTCAAGTGATGCCATAGCGATCTTCTTCTCTTCCTCATAGTTGTGCAGACGAAAGATTTTGTCGACCTTCAATGCCCATGAGAGGTATTCTTCGGGATCATTGGTTCCATTGAACTTGGGCATTGTGAACTTGAGCTTGCCATAGCGATGTTCTTCATTGTTTTGAGGTCGATGTTGATGATGACGTTCTTGGCGTGGAGGTAATCATCCTCATGTTGCTCTTGGCGAGGAGGAAGTCCATGATCAACTTGTTCTTGTTGACCTTGAGGTTGAGGTTGAGCTTGAGGAGCTTGTGGAGGAGCTTGTTGAGCTTGACGTTGCGCCGCGTGGATGGTAGTTCCTCTCTTGTATTTCTTCTCGAAGGGCTTCCTCTTGATTACGCCTTTCGCGATTGCGGTTGGCGAGCGCGACTTGATGCTTGAAGGCGCGTTCCGCCTCAAAAGCTTGTGCTTCGCGTTGTTGTTGTTGAAGACGTTGAGCTTGCGCGTCTTGTTGCTCTTAGTGTAGGCGGCGCTCATTCTTGTTCTTGTTGGTGACGAAGACGTTGTCGTTCTTGAGCTTGAGCAAACGCCATTTGGCTCGATTGAGGACGAGGAACTTCTTCATTAACTTGCTCTTGGAGATTCTTGTCGTGTAGCGGGTTGCGAGATGCATGACGATCTTGACGCTGCTGCTCGTCGAAGAATGTTCGATGACGGTGTACTTGTGTCGGAGAAGGAGTCGTCGGAGTGGCGACTTGAGTGGCTCCGTCTTGAGTGTGAAGAGGTAGAAGTCGCGGTTCACCAACAAGGCGCGGATCTCGCCCATTCTTGCATCATTCTCTTTCTTGTCTTGGCGTCGAGTTTGTTGTCGAAGTAATCTCGTACGCTTCTCGGAGAGTCGCAAGTCGGTGGAGAGGTTGTCGATCGTTCACTCATTGCTTGTTGCTCTTGATGGAGAGCTCGTTCTTGGCGCCAAAGAGGTGGCTCTTGGTGACGTATGATGACATGTCGTCGTCTTGCTCGATGAAGAGTGGATTTGTAGAAGAACTTGGCCTATCCATCATTTCCAACAAATTGTGAGTGGTAGAAGGAAAGAATGAATACCAATGTACCTTTGACGAAGTTGAAGATGAATCAAGTTCACTCAAATGCGGACAATGAAATAGCACTATTGGTACCGATCCTTGTCGATTCTCACACCTACACAAGTAAAAGCCTTTGGTGGAGCTTGGTTAGGATGGTGGCACAAAATTGATTGCAATTGTTAGCTTGACTCAAAAATGTTGAAGAAGATTCGCAAATTCGCATATGCAACAAGTAGACCAAGCAAGTAGTGGTACACGGAAACACACACGCAAATAGATAAATGGGATTGTGCAAACCAAAAGTGAGCCAAAATGTGGAAACCACGAAAAATGCTCTTGTTGCACAATACTAGAGAGACGCTAGCACGATTGCACAATAGGCGGATACGAAGCTTGTGCACAACCTACTAGGCAAAAATGCAACGATCTCTATCCCAAGTATACTATTTGTATGGTATATCGGTGCAATGATCCAAGATGATCTTATGTGACAATCTTAATGTTGTATGATGCTATGCTTGTTGCTTATAAGCTCTTTGCTTATCTTTCCTCTTTGCTTAAAAGCTTGAGTGGCCCTTTCTCTTTTGAGCTCTTTTCTTATGCAAACTTGACGAACTAAGATAGCAATTGTGTATGCGATGACAACTTTGTGACACACAAGTTGATTTTGAGATATGCACCTCGATTGTATGTATGATATGGTGTATGCAACTAATGTGCACAAGTCACGTTGCGGCAATACTCAATGGCTAGTCTCGGTGGGTAAGCAACGCAAAAGATGGTATGTGATGGCTATCAATGCAATTGCAAGGTATGACAAAGATGTCGTCGATGTTACCGTCCGTAGCGAAGATGAGTAGCCGACCAAAGTGAGCGTTTGTTGTTGATGTCACACCGCGCCTAGATAGCCGAAACACAAAAGGACACGGAAATCTCACTCAAATTGTCGAACTGAACTTCGAATGTAAGTACGGAGGTTGTGTCTTGGGGTTTTGCAAATGGAAGTGGTGGTGGATGGGGTGGTAGTGGTGATGGTGGAGAACTGCAGAATTACAGTGTCGGCAGAGGAAGCCGGATGATCCGGGCCAGGAGCCGGATGATCCGGGCGAGTCCGGATGATCCGGGACTTGGTCCGGATGATCCGGGCAGGTCAACCACGCGCAGGAATGGCTCGGGAAGAACACGAAAATGGGGTGGAATTTGATGATTTCGGGGATTTTGGGTGGATTTCGAGGGGGAGAAGGTGGGGAAACACAAGATCCACGAGTTACACACCGAATCCACGGATCAAAACAACAAAACATCATCAAAACTAACAAATCACAAAAAAATTTGGGGTATTTTTGTGGGGATTTTGGTTTTAGGACGAAAACAACAAAATCAAGCTAGAAATCACGAGGTAGGGGCTCCAAAACGTGATCAGCGTGGCTCATGATACCATAATGATGTAGGGTGGAACCCTAATTCATCGATCTTTCACGTTTGGAGGGGATCCTACGGAGGGAACACGAAGAACGCGCGGAAGAACGAGAGGAAACACGGGGAAAACGAGGGAGGAACACTCAACCAACAAGGATCAATCACACAAGGTCTAGATCATCGAAGCATGAGTGATACATGGTCCAAAGTCAACAAAGGAAAGATACAAAGGTAGCCGTTCTTCTCCCGGAGGAGGTCTTGAATCCACGAGGGGATCTTCCCGTATAGGGGTCTTGAATCCGATGGATCTTCTCCTAGACGGAGGTCCTGATCTCCGTGGAGAAGTACCGGTGGATGAGCAAAGGCTCTCACACACAAATATGAGCTAATCCAATGCTAAGTCTCAAAGTGAGGAGAGGGGGTCCTATATATAGAGTCTGGGGCGAAGGGGTACATGGGCTCAGCCCAACACGCGCGCACAGGCGCTGGCCGGATGATCCGGACGAGGGTCCGGATGATCCGGACCGGTCCGGATGATCCGGGTGGAGTCCCGGATGAGCCGGAGGGTCGGCTGAGTGGCGGCGGGGGCGGATGTCCGGCCGGGGTCCGGACGTCCGGCGAGGTCCGATGATCCGAGCACTGGTCCGGATGATCCGGCTTCAGCGGAGGTTCTGTTGCCTTGGTGGAGTTAGCGGATCGTCCGGACCGGGTCCGGATCATCCGGCTCTGTCCGGATCGTCCGGGTCTTTGTCCGGATCGTCCGCCTCCACAATACTTGTGGCTTTCTCCTCTCCGCCTTCACGCATGTCTTCCGCTTCCGATTCTCCTTGCTTCCCAGCTTCTTCATGGTCGACTCCTTGGTGCCTGAGTATGCATAGAGTTTCTGTTTGAGGTAGTAACCATGTCTCATGTGAATCGAAGGATAGTTGTGAGAGGAGTGATGTCACCTCGGTCTCAAGAGCTCTTGCACGTGCTCGAGTCATCGGTCCTTGTGGTGTGGTAGGTGTTGATGTAGAGTCCATGGGGATGATGGAAGGATGCTCCGCATCACCTTTTGTTCTTGGCTTTCACGCGCGTGAGTTACAGCATGCCATCCAGCGAAAACAAGGAGAATAAGGCATATAGCCGCTGGATTTTCTTCAATTTTCGGCCAAATGAGATTGCCCGGATCATAGAGCATATGCAGAAAGGTACGTTTGTCCCTACCAGGGGGGCTAATGTCTATAAGCAACATAATCTCTCGAATTTCCTTCAAAAGGAAGTGCCAATGGGTTTAGAAACTTGTTTGAAAAACAACGATGAATGATGTTCTTTGACTTTCAGGGCCAAAAAGTCGTGATTAAGGCCGTATTTGAGGGTACTCTGGGCCTCCTGGCGCAAGCGGGGAGTATTTTCTGGATTCGCACGCTCGTCGGGAGCCGTTTGAGTAGTTGTGGGCCCGACACGGACTCCGAATGACAAAATTATGACCGTTTTAGTGAACATCTCTCCATTCTATGGCAGTCCTTGAAAGTACTTCATTTTCTCGTGCGCTTTTTGCCTGATTGCCCCAAAATTTCTTGTCCTCTATAGTGGAGATATCGTTTCCACATATATATTGACCGATGCCAGGAATGCCCTTTTGTTCTTGGCTTTCACGCGCGTGAGTTACAGCATGCCATCCAGCGAAAACAAGGAGAATAAGGCATATAGCCGCTAGATTTTCTTCAATTTACGGCCAAATGAGATTGCCCGGATCATAGAGCATCTGCAGAAAGGTATGTTTGTCCCTACCAGGGGGGCTAATGTCTATAAGCAACATAATCTCTCGAATTTCCTTCAAAAGGAAGTGCCAATGGGTTCAGAAACTTGTCTGAAAAACAGCGACGAATGATGTTCTATGACTTTCAGGGCCAAAAAGTCCTGCTTAAGGCTGAATTTGAGGGTACTCCGGACCTCCAGGCTCAAGCGTGGAGTATTTTTTGGATTCGTACACTCGCCACGAGCAGTTTGAGTACTTATGGGTCCGACACGGACTTCGAATGACAAAATTATGACCGTTTTAGTGAACATCTCTCCATTCTATGGCAGTCCTTGAAAGTACTTCATTTTCTCGTGTGCTTTTTGCCTGATTGCCCCAAAATTTCTTGTTCTCTATAGAGGAGATATCGTTTCCACATATATATTGACCGATGCCAGGAATGCCCTTTTGTTCTTGCAATTCACGCGCATGAGTTACAGCATGCCATCCGGCTAAAACAAGGAGAATAAGGAATATAGCCGCTGGATTTTCTTCAATTTACGGCCAAATGAGATTGGCCGGATCATAGAGCATCTGCAGAAAGGTATGTTTGTCCCTACCAGGGGGGCTAATGTCTATAAGCAACATAATCTCTTGAATTTCGTTCAAAAGGAAGTGCCAATGGGTTCAGAAACTTGTCTGAAAAACAGCGACGAATGATGTTCTTTGACTTTCAGGGCCAAAAAGTCCTGCTTAAGGCCGAATTTGAGCGTACTCTGGGCCTCCTGGCGCTAGCGAGGAGTATTTTCTGGATTCGCACTCGCCGCGAGCAGTTTCAGTACTTTTGGGTCCGACACGGACTCCGAATGACAAAATTTTGACCGTTTTAGTGAACATCTCTCCATTCTATGGCGGTCTTTGAAAGTGCTTCACTTTCTCGTCGCTTTTGCTGATTGCCCCAAAATTTCTTGTCCTCTATAGAGGAGATATCGTTTCCACATATATATTGACCGATGCCAGAATGCCCTTTTGTTCTTGGCTTTCACGCGCGTGAGTTACAGCATGCCATCCGGCGAAAACAAGGAGAATAAGGCATATAACCGCTGGATTTTCTTCAATTTACGGCCAAATGAGATTGCCCGGATCATAGAGCATCTGCAGAAAGGTACGTTTGTCCCTACCAGGGGGGCTAATGTCTATAAGCAACATAATCTCTTGAATTTCGTTCAAAAGGAAGTGCCAATGGGTTCAGAAACTTGTCTGAAAAACAGCGACGAATGATGTTCTTTGACTTTCAGGGCCAAAAAGTCCTGCTTAAGGCCGAATTTGAGGGTACTCTGGGCCTCCTGGCGCTAGCGAGGAGTATTTTCTGGATTCGCGCTCGCCGCGAGCAGTTTGAGTACTTTTGGGTCCGACACGGACTCCGAATGACAAAATTTTGACCGTTTTAGTGAACATCTCTCCATTCTATGGCAGTCTTTGAAAGTACTTCACTTTCTCGTGCGCTTTTTGCCTGATTGCCCCAAAATTTCTTGTCCTCTATAGAGGAGATATCGTTTCCACATATATATTGACCGATGCCAGTAATGCCCTTTTGTTCTTGGCTTTCACGCGCGTGAGTTACAGCATGCCATCCGGCGAAAACAAGGAGAATAAGGCATATAGCCTCTGGATTTTCTTCAATTTACGGCCAAATGACATTGCCCGGATCATAGAGCATCTGCAGAAAGGTACGTTTGTCCCTACCGGGGGGCTAATGTCTATAAGCAACATAATCTCTCGAATTTCCTTCAAAAGGAAGTGCCAATGGGTTCAGAAACTTGTCTGAAAAACAGCGATTTAATGATGTTCTTTGACTTTCGGGGCAAAAGTCTTGATTAAGGCCGTGTTTGAGGGTACTCTGGGCCTCTGGCGCAAGCGGGAGTATTCTCTGATTCGCACGCGCTCGTCGGAGCCGTTTGAGTAGTTAATGGGCCCGACACGGACTCAATGACAAAATTATGACCGTTTTAGTGAACATCTCTCCATTCTATGGCAGTCCTTGAAAGTACTTCATTTTCTCGTGCGCTTTTTGCCTGATTGCCCCACAATTTCTTGTCCTCTATAGTGGAGATATCGTTTCCACATATATATTGACCTATGCCAGGAATGCCCTTTTGTTCTTGGCTTTCACGCTGCGTGAGTTACAGCATGCCATCCGCGAAAACAAGGAGAATAAGGCATATAGCCGCTGGATTTTCTTCAATTTACGACCAAATGAGATTGCCGGATCATAGAGCATCTGCGAGAAAATACGTTTGTCCCAACCAGGGGGGCTAATGTCTATAAGCAACATAATCTCTCGAATTTCATTCAAAAGGAAGTGCCAATGGGTTCAGAAACTTGTTTGAAAAACAGCGACGAATGATGTTCTATGACTTTCAGGGCCAAAAAGTCCTGCTTAAGGCCGTATTTGAGGGTACTCTGGGCCTCCTGGCGCAAGCAAGGAGTATTTTCTGGATTCGCGCGCTCGCCGCGAGCAGTTTGTGATGAGGACATCAATACCATTGTTACACCCACAGCCCCTTCTGCTATACATCTTGGACCAATTACTAGAGCTCAAAGACGCCAACTAAATTACGGTACTTTCGTTTCTTGGTAATGATTCTAATGTTCATGAGAATATGATGCTGCCTAAATTGGATTCATTTGTTTTGCTTACAAATGAAGGGCCTAGCTTGGAGAAGGATGAACATTGGAGCAAGAACAAGCATGGAGATGATGGCATGCTAAGAGGGACAAGAATGGAGTTACAAGTGATGATTTCAGGACTTTGAAGCCACCATAATGAGTGCATGAAGCCTTGGACGAAATATACAAGATGCCACTTCATAAATTTCGTCCAGAGGCTATTCTAGGTGCTGCGTCACCTTATTATTGGGCCAGGCCCATGTAATTTCGAAATACATTAGTATAGGCTATTTTTAGAGTCCGTATGTGGGGAAACAAGAGATAGGGTTAGTTTGGACCCCTCCACCAAGGGCCACGAAATTCACCCCTCTTCCTCCATATATACAGCCCTTAGTGCACCGTTTAGACTTTGGGTTTTGTTTAGATTAAAAGTTTGCCATAGCTGCAACTTCGCGTGCCGTTTGTGTTCAACGACCGGACAAAGCGTCCAGTAACCCCACCTTGATCAATAAAGCTTTCATCTTATATTCGCAATATCCAGATTGCAATCTCGCTTGCTTGTTCTTCGTTTGCTCGCAGGAAACAGACCTTCGTGGTTAGGTTGATCGTGCTCGGCGTGGTCAATAACCTCTCGGAGTTGGTTTAGCGATTGCTAAGGCGCGACGTCGTCGCACGTTCGTAGTCGGATCGTCAAAGTCGACTTCCACCAAAGCGAAATACACCATCTCATCGAAAGACGGGACACCTTTGCCTCTATCAAGTGGTATCAGATTTCCGGTTGCTCGGTGAGATTTTACGTTTTTCGTAGTTTAGATCGAGTCTGTTCTTCATACCTATAGTCCACAAAAGGCCAAAAAAAAATTAGGGTTAGTTCATCCCGTCCGAACCAATCTGAGCCTTTGCATAATCTTTTCTGTATTTGCTTTGTTGAATTTGCGGTTGCATCGTCGTGTCAAGTTGCTGGTCTTAGCGTCTAGTCTTTTAGAGTTTCGAGTTCTGTTCACAAAGTTGTCCGTCGCCGCTGCCATATACCACCACCACATATTCACCGCCAATCCGAATCCATATACGCCACCACATATCCGCCGCCATCCGCCCATCGAGTCCACCGCAACATATATCCGCCACCAGTCCGAGTTCCATCAGATTCATCTCCGCCACCATCCGAAGTTCCACCAGACTCATCTCCGCCACCAGTCCGAAGTTCCACAGATTCATCTCCGCCACCAGTCCTAGTCCGAGTCCATTACTTGTTGCATTGTTCTCGATTTCCAGATCACGCGATACTCCAGTCGTGACAGCAGAGGACTCCCCAACTTTCAAGCCATCCGCATGAAGAAAAATAGTTCCAGCTTCAAAAAACTTTCGGAAAATTCTGGCTAGGCAGTTTTTAGACCATTTGTAGACTTTTCCGAAAAAAATTTGTTGCGGAGCAAAAAAAAAGAGGAAAAAAAGTGCAAAAAAAAGGAAAAAAAGAAAAAAAAATTCAGAGTGTGCTCCTCCCTTGTTTACGTGCAGCGCCGTGATTTTGTTAGTGTTCTAGGCTCGCGTCTCTAGCACGGTCTAGCCTAGGACCAGCACACAATCTCCGTCGTTGGCGTTTATTCAACTTTGCATCTCTGAATTGATTATTGCTGACCTTTTTGCTACCAGATTATATGCCTTCCCAGCTCCACATACATCTACGTCGTGCGTTTGATTCTCCCTGGTAATCGCTATATCCAAGCTTTGAGAGTTTTGACTACAACGGTTGCCGATCACCACCTGCTGCTGGGTAAGAACTGGTAAGAATTTGAGATTTGCTTGACGGATTTGTGACTGTCCACCACAACACCACCACCACTTCCTAGTAGTCTGTAGGATCATATTCTTGGGTGTTTCTATTGCTGCTAACCATGGCAGGATCACAAGCCGATGAGACTGATTGGGAGAACCTGACGAACAAACAGCTACATGATAAGTTTCAGCAAATGATGATTGGACAGGTGCAAGATGTGCTAAACAGATTTGACGAGGCCATGGAGAAGATAGATGGCATTGAGAAGACGTTTGAAACAAAGCTTGATAGAAAGTTTGATGAATTGCTCGCTTTTCCACAACCACCGCCGGCTGCACCTATCGCACCTCTCAAGAACGACAACAACTTCGCCCCTTCCGAATCAGTATGGACGAGCTCAGCGTGTTCCTATTGAGCCAGACAAAATTCTGGTGCAGCTGCTCTACGCTGTTGGTGCTTCTTTGGCTCCTGCTACTGCTGCTGCTGGTACAGAGGAGGATGATTATGTGGGAGATTACGAGGATGAGGTTGATCAACATCGAACTACGTGCAACCACCAAAGACCACAACCACCGGTCGTCCACATGCAAATAATGGCAATGTTAGGGCTCCCCCTCAGGTATGAGATCATGACCATCTCCCTAAACTGAAATTGAATATTCCACCATTTGAGGGTAGATATGTTCCTGATATATATCTTACTTGGGAGTTAGAAACTGAACAACGATTTACATGTTTACAATATCCTGTGGAGAGACATGTTCCTGCTGCTGTTTGTGCTTTCACTAGCTTTGCATGTGTTTGGTGGTCTGAACATTGTAGATTATATCCTGTTCCAGCTACTTGGGCTGCTTTGAAAACTGCTATGCGTGCTCGTTGGGTTCCACCATATTATCAACGTGAATTACTTCAAAATTGCAGCGCTTAAGACAAGGAAAAAATTCTGTAGAAGAATATTATCGGGAATTACAAACTGGCTTGATTAGATGTGGTATTGTTGAGGAGAATGAAGCTATGCTTGCACGTTTTACGGGTGGATTAAATAGAGAGGTTCAGACCATTCTAGACTATAAGGATTATAATAATATCACTCGTTTATTCCATCTTGCTTGTAAAGCTGAACGTGAAGTGCAGGATCGACAAGCATTGGCGCCACTAACTTTTTTTTCTGCAGGTCGACCTTCATCATGGACACCACGCATCATCTACTTCCACCGCACCATCACCTCCTTCAGGTGCCACCTCCAACCGTGATACAAGAAAGCGAGCACAACCACCACTATCTGCCAAGAGCACACTGCCGGGCCTGCACAGAGCTCTTCTTCTTCCATGGCGTCAACAGGGCACACAAGTGATATTATTTGTCGTTGTTGTAAGGGAAGAGGACATTTTATGCAGAGAATGCAAATCTCAGCGTGTGATGATTGCTACCGAGGATGGTGGGTATGAGTCCGCTAGTGACTATGATGAGGAGACTTTGGCTCTTATTACACTTGAGGAACACGGTGGAGATGATTCTCGATCATGAGACACAATACATGGCTGCTGAAGATGCCGACAGTATGAATGTTTAGTTGCT